>JASZXT010000609.1:0-16176 GCA_035521555.1 Lecanoromycetidae sp. Uapishka_2 | reverse complement strand
ACTCCCGTGAAAGCAGGTGAGGGGGCAGTGAGGGGCAAAGAGATTATGCATGTTTGTTTACTGACCTGTTGGGTTTGCAGAGTAAGTAGATAGTTCGGTTACCGAATGGGCTGAGAAAGGCTGCTGCAGGATATTTTTTTGCGAGGATGAAAGAAGTTGAGAGGTGTAGTGCCTTGCCAGTTGTATTACTATATAGATCCTAGTCATGGTGCACGGTGTACTATAGAGAATGATAGTGCGGATTAGATAATGTTGCGATGGATATTTCGTGCTGGGTGGGTTTTGGGACTTTCTGCTCAATTGAGAGAGGGTGATTGGCTGTGTAGGTTCGTGGGCGATGGTTGTGTGGGGTCTACCGGTTCATCCCATTTGTAGGGGTAGGTTTAAACACGCAATGGCTGAATTTTGTAAGAACAAAGACGTTTCGGTGGTGGAATTGCCGTCGTGGTATTGCCTTTGTGGTGTTTATTGTACTTGGGAGACTCTCAAGCATCTTCCCATCTAGGCAGGCAACTAATAGTGCTACTAACATACTTCCTCAAGTCAAACAGATCTGCATTCGCCACGTGGCGTTCATGATATCTAACATAGACGAAAAGCAGACCTGTGATCTGAGCGGTCAACAAGTTGTGGGGCTGAATACCTCTCGGGAGAGTGAATCCGCCGAATGTCAGTATGAACATAATGAAGTCGTTCAATACTTCAAGCGCTGGTACTGCTGCTAAGAAAACTCGATATCCAACGCTCTTTCTGCTTGCAATGAGCAGCCTAAAAACCTAGACATCGAAGTCGTCCGATATCTCGGCCCTTCAGGACTTCAAGCCGTGCTTACATCGGCACTGGCGTAAGACTGAGCATCACCGTAAGCTGGGTCGATTCAGTCGCTTCATTGATGGAGATGGAAATTTCGGCTGGAATTGTTGATCAAGGATATAAGTTGCGTAAACAAATGCGTAATCAGATTTCGGAATGTCTTTCTGACAGAGAATCGAGAAATCTCACGAGTGTCTTCGCTACAAATGACTCCTTCTATTTGTTTAGGTACCTCCCTTAGAAGGACCTGAAGATCTTTTCCCACTCGAACCGTGGTCTTTAGAATCTTCGTCTTGACCTGTCCTCTCTGACAGGTGCCTCGAATCAAGGTATCGTATCGCAATCTTTGTTGGTTCTACTCCTGGAGGAGTCACCATAGCATATTTTCCTTCGTAGCGATCGCGTACTCTTCTTTCAACGTCCTTCCACCTTGCCAATTCGCGCCTTTTCCATCTCTGCAATTGGAGTCGATCACCCTTTATTGTGCTTTCGAATTCAGTCTCAGACATAGTTTGTCTTTCCGAGAGGCGAGAAGTCCGATTCATTTTGATCCAAGTGGATCGTGCCTCGCGGAAATTATAAGGGATATTGTGAGCTGTCGTCCATCTCTCCTCCCAATTTGCACACAATTTTTGCCATGAACGGAACTTCTTTGTATAGTAGTCATCCGAGATCTGAGAGAACAGCCTATCATCGTCATATCTTTCTACGATCATTTGACAAAGATCACCGCCGTCCCATATCGCGGAATTGAGGTCGTCGAGAGATAACATTTCAAGAATGGCGTGTGCAGCGTTGCCGATAAGTACAGCAGGCATACTCAACCCGCTTGAGAACACTTCTGTATTTAGATCGCCTCTTTCCATGCGTATAGAGTTCAAGTACCACTTCTGCGAGATACCCTGCTTTTTGGAGAGGTCGTAAGCTGCACCAAAAGGGGACGGAAGTGGTCTAAGAGAATCTAGTTCATTCCCAATCCTCACATCAAATTTGTAGTCCACGTATGGACGGTCTCCCTTCTCATCAGGGAGAGTCCCGAAATAGTCTAAGTAGTCTTGATCAGATGTGGATTCTCTAGAATACCAGAAAGACATCTGGACATCATTATGCGCCATGCCATTCGTAGTAAGAGCAAGTCGAGTATTGCCAAATACTTGAGAAGTGGCACCGCTAGAATCCAGATAGCTCCTTATCTCTGATTTGGTAGTGCTCCCGTGAGAGGACTATGGTTGAGACGTACGTAATGGCTGGCCAGACCCAAAGGTTATACGTTGGTCTGACTGCAAGAATCATTTCAGTATCGGGCCTTCTTGTATGAGAGTAATTCATACCTGCTGAAAATATCCCATCAGCGCCGACCAGCAAGCTACCCTCAAAAGTCTTGAATGTGTCACCGAAGATATAACGTGAGGTTACCACGCTCTCTAAGCAAGATATACCCTCGCGCTCCAACCTGAAGCCATAGTTGACGCGCACCTTCTGCCGGAGAATTTCCATCAATGATTCCGTCTTAATAAGATAATTGAGACTCGTCTTTAACATTCTAGGATCGGGAGTATTGACCAATGTTTTCCTAAACCATGACCTGAATTCCTGTTCCGGGATTTTCAGCAGGCCTTTGAAGAGATTGAGTATACTCTTTGAAAGTAGAGAGAGATGATTTCGACGCAGCCTCGAAGGAAGATCATGGCGATGCTGTTCACAGATCTCGAAGGGTATATTCGCGTTCTGTAAGCCAATCGCAAGAATAAGACCGGCAGGGCCAGCGCCAATAATGATGATGGGATCACGTTTTCGTGGATGGACTTTTGTACTACTTTGATGATACTTGGCAAAAGATGCTGGCAATGTCCTGGACCGCTCGAGGGGAGAATGGAATGACCGGCATAGAAAGAGTAGCCCTCGCTGGGTACCACCTACCAATTCCATCGTAGCACACATCGCTGGTCTCTTCACGTCGAATGGTCAGCTCAGCCATATTACGAGAATTGTGTCTCTAAAGAGGGTGTGTGAAGACAACATGTTAATACCGAGGTTCAGAATGAGCAAGCTTTATCATGAGACATTGACATCGTTCCATCCAGTTAAGGCCTCTCATTTGAGACCCGAGAGTCTGGTTCCGCGGTTAACTTATGCACGTCGACACAACGAGGAACGGAATCATTCCTTGCTAAAACAGTCTTCGCATTCTAGTGCAGTGTGAGCGGGCTCGTCCTCTTCTATTTACTGATGCCAAAATTATTGAAGTCTGAGGTGCGCAAGGGAGCGCGTTTGGGTCTTACTTGAGTCGTGGTAATTCGCCAGTCATTTCTTTTCTGATTTGTTTTCCATATCGCTTCGCGGACCAATGGGTACTTGAACATCGCTGATCAAGGCTTTAGAGGGGAATGGAGTCTCCGTAACAACATCTTTCAGGTTGGTACGCCTCTTTTCGTTTCAGCAGGTTTCGACCACCCCGGGGTAGAAATTCGCTCGGAACGTGCTTGCAAAGAACGTCACGATCGTGACAAAGCTTGTAAAGCGGTGAATTCTTGTTGTCGCTCGTCTCTTCGAGGATAAGAAATTTGAGTTGGTGAAATAAAGGATCGCTCACGAGTTCCATGAGCTGTTTTTCAAGCTCTACGACCTGGTTTCGGGAGTTGTATAAGGTCAGTGCACGCAGCGATACTGGTACGGTATGTCGCAGGCGGTAGGGTGCCCGTATGATGCCGTTAATGCCTCCCAACAACACTCCTGACTGGATGCGCAGGGTATGGAGACATTTGAAGTCACGCAAATCTCCAAGGTGGGTCTTCTGCTGGAATCTTATTTGGTTGCGGCAGGCATCCTCGTCGTAAATGTCTAAGTACTCAAGGCTAGCCTTGTAGGAGTAAAGTATCTGCCAGAGATGGTCGTTGGCGATCATGTGGTTGGCCGAATGGTCTCCTCCCATAAACATGTGAGAAGGCATGTGAAGCGTTAATGAGGTTAATGCTTTAGGAAGCTGAAGGCAAGCTTTCAAAACTTCCCCATCCACTGGAGATATCAAACGAGCATCACCGCCAGGGACGATTATCAAGTGGTTTATGGGAGACTTCTGGCAGGCTTTCTGATATGTAAGATCAGACATTTCGGAGAGTCCAACGTTGAACAGAGCGAGCTTCCGAAGGGAGGGTAGGAAAAAGATTGCTGCTACGTTCTTGATATAGAAGCAGTGTTCTCCAAATGCCTCCAAGCCTTGCACGGGCGAGCCGAACAACGTCACATTCTCTAGCTTGTGTGGCAGGCGTGATTGCTTGAGTGCATGGCTCAACCAATTATCGTGAATGTTGTTTAGTGAGAGAAAGAGCGTGGAAACATTTGGTAGATGATTGATCAGAATAGCCAAAAAAGGTAAGTTCAATTCGGTGCGGAGAGCTTTGGAAAGCTGACCCGTTGTGTACCCGATTCTACGACCTATGTCGAACAAGGCTCGATTTTCATGTCTCCTTAGGCGCTGTTCGCGGGTATCGACGGCTTTATCTCGTCGACGAAGAGCCCACGATTGACAATCTTGAAAATCCAGACGCTGGACAAGAGCGCCTAATTCAGGCTCTTCCACGACAGTACGTAAGAAGTGCCAGAGTCTTGCAAAAGAGTGTCGGCCTCCTGCAAATTCAAAATTCGAGTAAAGTTTGTGTCTAAGTCTTTCGTGCCAGACGCGACTGACAAGGCTACACGTATGGAGGTTCGCCGTTCGAATAGACTCCTGCTGAGGCCGCAAGAGATACGGCAATTCCGACTCATCACGGGTGAGACATTCTAGTACTATATCAAACAACTCCGCTGGCAAAGTCGCAGGGTCAGGCATAACAGCGTTGTCAACTTCCCTGAACAAGATCAAAGCATCGATCCCTTTCAAGTATGGGCTGGTGCTACGTCATGCAAGGATGCAGCTCTGTACTCTGCGATTCAGTTCTGTTGACGAGGAGGTACCGACGATACGCTAAGCCTCCCCTTACCGGTCCACCTCCTTTGTAACAAAACGAGAGATCATGGGGTCATGTGCGGAGAAGCTTTGATTATTTTGTTCGACAGCGTCCTAGATCTCTAATGATGTTATTTGAGCGCGAAACAGATTTGATCGAAATTGAACGGCGGATAGAGTCTTTCTCCAGATAAACATATCAGTTAACACCCAAGAGTCGGATCGCTTGAGGAGCTCGTAGCGGTATACGTAGCCTTCTCGGGGTATGAGACGGCTGTTTTGATCAAAACGATGTAAAATTCTGTTTCAAGTCCGAGACCTTTCCCAGAATTGTAGTAGACTTTCTTCACTCGTCAGACTTGAAAAGAGAAATCTTGGCTAGAGCTGAGCACTACTATGAGAGGCACACGCAGCACACACAGCATACAAGGCAGAGGGTTGCGTGTGATTAGACGATGTAAGTAGATAAGGTGATGGTCCGCAGAGCAAAGCACCTTTGGGGCTGTGGGGACAAGCGCCTAGTGCGCTGAGTAAGCACTTGATTAGTAATTGGTCCCTACTTCTATGCCAGCGCCAACGCCAACGCCAAGAGGAAACCGAAAATATGGTAGTTCTGACTCTGGTACGGAGTACATATCAGCAATCTTTGTACGCTCAAGCTACAGATCCCTTGACGTCTCGGTTTAAACATGGGAAAACAATTTCCTCGGATCTTAACGCACGTAAATCCTTTCGCCACTAAATCACCGAGCACGGCGTTCAACACAGTCGTTTCTCCAAAAGTCCGACAAAGCGTTTATTCATGCCTAGCAGTTGGCGGACCAGCATTACCAGCGACACAACTACCCTCCCGTCAATCCCGCATACCAAAAATCCCCTTGTAGTACTCTCCATGTCGGTAATCTACCAACTACTACGTCAGAGGACGAGCTGAAGGTAAGTTTCGCCAAACAACGAGGATACAAGAGACTCTGCTTTCGATCGAAGCAGAATGGGCCTATTTGTTTTGTGGAGTTTGAGGACACTTTCTTTGCGACCAAGGCTCTGAATGAGCATTATGATTCAAGGCTATTTATACTTAGGTACCACCTTTACGCTCTTAGGTTTGCCATCAGCTCGGAAGTTGAAATAGGCCCAAAGATTCGGGAATCTTGGGTTATCAGCTTTTCTGTTCTTTATGGCTTTGTATGCTACATGGCTTACCTGCACATGTTTATCGCAATGGAGAGTTTGTTATTGCATGACCAAAGTACAACAAACCTCGTCGCTCTTGTGGTGGCTGATAGTATGCCTGTACTGGTAGCATTGTTACGTCAAGTCACCCAGTCCATTGGACTTGGCACAACCTACGCTATGATATTCCGGTTTCTTGCATCTTCCTCGCCATCGACACTCGTTCTAAATCCATCAGACTGTCCCGCGTATGTTCATGGTCAACACCCAAAGCTTTTGTATTCCCCTCCACGACCTGGACCGGTAGTGCTTCAGCTTCCACATAGCTCCCTTGACACTCTTCGATGAAAGCCAGCGACTGCAAGCACCTCAGAGTCCCACGATTCTCTCTTCCCAAAACTTTGATGAATCCGTCCAACGCCCGACGGCATTGCTCTGTAGCGGCCTCGTATCGTCCTTGAAGCCGCAACGTCTTTCCCAGGGTATGTACGCTCATGAATGTCAGATGGGGATCCCGACCCATGGCCATTTCAGATCCTGCCACTGCGCGCCGAGCCGCAAGTTCTGATTCCTCAAGTCGGTTCATCATGCCTAGCAAAAGAGCTAAATGGTTGACACTCCTAAGCGTCTCAAGGTGGGTCGGGCCTAGCAATGTTTCACGCCCGATCAGAGACTTCCTTATCCACATCTCTGCCTCATCAAATTTTTTCTTATCTCGGAGTACTGAGGCTAAGCTGTCGGCGATCTTCATAGCGTGCACGTCTCCTAGTGTATCTCCCTCGCCTTCAAGCGCTTTTCGGAATAGTGTCTCTGCTTCATCGTATCGTCCATCACCTTGGACTACTTCCGCTAGGAGACCGGTGTTGTAGAGAGCTTCCTCAGACTTGGGTCCAAAAAGCTGATCGCTCTCTCTAATCACTTGCCGGAGGATCGGCTCTGCTTTTGCATATTTACCTTCGCGAAAGAGGACTTCACCAAGATAGCTCATGCTCTTCAGGGTGTCAAAGTCTTGTATCCCAAGGATCTTAGTACGAATAGCAACCACTTCCGTATATCGCATTTCCGCAAGCTCGTATCTGCTTTGCTCTCCGTCGAATCTAGCGAGATTGTGTAGGATTTTCGCGCGCTGAAGGATACTTGCATTAGACGGATTTGGATAGGAGATGGCCATTTGGGCGTGCGGGGCCAGCGTTTCGCAATCTTTCCAATTGTCGAATTCACCTAAGGGGAACTTTTCTGAAAGCACTCTCGTGACCTCTTCTTGCCATTTTCCCCGAGAATTCCTGAGCCATCGTTGTAAGGAGAGCTGAACTAGTCGGTGCATCTCGAAGCTTGCTCCTCCCTTTTCAACCCTGATTAGTGAGAACGCCTGCAACGCTCCTAGTGCAGAGATGAAGTCGACAGTACGAACGGTGTCTCGCATGAGTAGGCTTTTCGGTATTCCATTTCGATCGAGAAATGCCATAAACGAGAGTATTTCTGCAGCGAACGGCTCCTGCTTGACGATTTGATTAAACGATAATTTGAGAGTATTCATAATGGAGTTTTCCGAATTCGAATAACGTCTGTGGTCTCCCAATTCTTCGCTTAGCAGGTCTTCAACTTCTGACTGGTTCGTACGCAGTATCTCCAGGTATTCGGAAACCGTTATGTTGTTCTCGCTAATGAAAGCGGCTGCTTGTGTGATGGCAAGAGGAAGGTTGCCCAATGCATCAAGAAGTTCCGAGTCGCCGTCAGTATCACGTTGGTGGCCTGCATCTTGGGTTGTTGTCGATCTCAACAAAGCTCCCGCGTCACTGATGCTCATGGGGGGGACCGTGATTGGATCTTCCCTATCGGTGAGTCTATGACCAACCCGTTTAACACGAGTTGTAATGATAGTTGTGCCGTCCTCACAACGCGGAAGATATTCATGCATCTGTTTCTGTTGTCCTGCCATTGCAGAGGGCCCAGAAAATAAGTCAACATCATCAGCGTTATCGAAAACCAAGAGCCATTTTCCGTGCTCATTGAGTCACTCGGAGACAATCTCAAATGTGTTCAAGCTCAAGTCGTCCCATCCAGGTAGATGAAGCTTTCTTGCAATATTCTTGTATGCTTGATCCACTCTGGACGCTGTGCTCGCGTGGACCCAAAAAACATGTGCCGTAGGATCCTTTTCGCGGTACCTATAACAATATTCGATGGCAATTTGCGTCTTTCTGGCTCTTTATTAGCCCTCATGGCCAGTTCTACTCATCAACAGGGCTAGATAGGCCTCTGATTCTTACCCGACTCCACCTATGCCTGCCAGCGCCGCACGGTGATGAGTTTCCAGCCTCGCCTGGAGTTGTGACGTGATGTCTGCACGATCAATGTACCTCATGTCTCTTTCGAAGGGGACGGTAAAAACAGGCTCAACATCCTCCTGCGAAGTAAGAGGTTTCTCGAAACCCGCGAGGCTGGTGGCTTGATAGTACGTCAATATATGCACGTAGCCCCTCAGCGTTTCTATAACAGCTTGGGCCTTTCTTTCTACACCAATACTGGTGAAACATTCCAGTCAGCATTCGTTTCTGCAGATAATGATACGTGCATCATCACAGTTGTGCTAAGGACGCCGCCCGAAGATGCGCCTTGCCAGCTCGCGCCCAGGCAGTAGGAAATTTAATGCTAGGAAGGAATACCTGGTAAGAACTTTGCGCCCTCGCTGCCAAGAAGAGTCTTCTGAGCTTGCAATCATCTTGTTCAATGTCTCATCCAACAACTCAACCTGGTGACAGCAGCCATCGACTACGGGCAACAGAGCTTTTTGAGTTTCACTACTGATTTTCCCTACTTCGGCTTGCTCTTTGGTCCTCTGGAGTGTGTCGAGAAGAAGAGGGAGCTCAATCTTGATATCTCGGAAGACCTTTGGAACATCGTTGATAGCGACCTTGAATTCGTTCAACCTCGCAATTACTTTCGATCCAAAGCTTATGAATTGAACGATGTTTGATATCAGGCTGACTGCCGCAATCGCTTCGGCCATTTATTAGTCCGGTTTTCTGAATATCAGTGCTGCTACTGGGAGTAGTAAAATTCTGAAGTAGATAATGAGCGTCTTTTGGCATATGAGAACAGCGCCTTCTCATGTTGGTTCTCCGGTCACACTTCATGTCAACATCCTGGCGCTAGGGAGAGGAGAGCGGGTGGTTGGGGGCCTGCGTGGCCTGCGATAGGCTGGTCATCCCAGGCTCTCACGCTTTAGGCAAAGTGGCATGCAGCCACATAGCTAGGCGGTAAGAACCACTAGTATCGACCGAATTGCCGAGACGCAAGCTCACAGTGCGTTCAGCTGCACAGTGATAGTGAAGGCTCTTTTGATCGTATGTAGATAGTCAGCATGTACACAAAGTAAAATATTTCGTGGTCAATGACCATTTTGACATGCAGTAGGGGCGCTAGCGATTTAGCTTGTATGTAGGTAGGGCTGAGAGGTTTGTGGTTTGCTTAGTCAGTTGTCCCACTTCGATCATCAGGGACGCCGCCTTGGGCAGCTGGGGGTTTTCGTTCTGCCAAAAGCCACCAATTTTTGGCGATTTCTTACAGTCTGTCAAATAGTCTCGATAGAAAAATCCAAAAGCTGTGCTTTTCGGTGCGCCCAAGGCACATGTCGAGCAAATGAGCCATAGTCAATATAAGTGCTTCAAATATTACATTGTCTACCAATGCATGGTCGTAAGCCATGGAAGAAACAAGTACCTCAGGAGTCAGTGTACAACAAACGATGTCTGCTTTAAGATGCTACTGGCAAAGGGTTTTTGCCCTTTTACGGGAATACTGGATCACGAAATGAATCAATCTGAGCTATTCAAGATCGAAACCTCTTACACATACAAAAGGGTTGCAGCACGCAGTCAAGAACGACTCCAACAAGCCCTCGAATCCCTCACCTAGAATTATCGCTCCAATGACCATGTCCACCATGAAAAATCCCAGGTCTCTCTCAGTCCAGAATCTCGTGAACTTTAACCAACGTTCTATCACTGGTAACCCCACCGCGCTCCAGCTCGTTGGAATTGCTGTAGTAGCATCGAGTCTGGCTCTCTGGATATTTGCCCATCCAAATTGAGCCTGATTCACCGGAGTGCCGTAGAGATTGATCCGGTACCTTTTTTGAAAATATATGTCGCAGAAAGGGTTTTAGTACTAGCGTGCAGCCGCAGATTAGACCAGTGTTGATTTCGACCACACTGGAAATAGTCAGCGTTGAAGATCTAACAAGTTAAACAGAAGGCGTACGTGAAGAGAAAGGTTCTTGCGTCCAGCCATGCTGTATCAGGGCCGTTGAGATTTTCAACGAGAAGGGCGAATCGTACGATAGTCACCACACAATTGCTGCGCAGAGGTTATTCACCGCAATCAAGACAACTCTGAAGAGTGGCATACAAGATTCCGCTCATGAACACCAGAAAGAGTCCGAGTTTCTCTCTACGAGACAGCTGCAATTGCCAGACCATGGGCAAAGGTAGAAGAAACAGTAGCACATCAGATCCAATGTTCATTGACCCATATGCATAGTCAGCCTTGACGAGAGTGATGCAGTGGCCGGGTTCATTGGGCTTCCAATACTTTGCTATGGGTGTGCAGCCGAAGAGTAACGTGATAAAGTTGCAAGATAGGTAGCCGATTACGAACGACATCACCGCCCAAGTAGTATATCTGAAAGGTTTGTTGGACCCGAAGATTCGAAGATACATCAGTAGGAGGGCTAATCGGTAGCCGAGGATGCTGATCAAGTACATGACCGAGGAAATGTAAATCCACTGGGTTTCATCAGACAAGATTACAAGGACATATCATAGGGAGGAAATCTCATACTTCAGAATGATCAGCTACGAGCTCCGGTGTCATCTGGTATGACGGTCGATGTCAGAATTCACTCGCCAAGGCACACAGTGGATTTATGAAATATGTCTTCGAAGTTGAATGCTGCTGAAGGAGATACTCTGCCTCTGAGACATAATCTCCGACTGAACAGTGACACTGACCCGGAAACAAAAAGAGGATCGAAGCTTACATCCCAGAGGTGAAGTCCCATTCCAAATCGTGTTGACAATCCAAGGACAACGCTGAAACCTATACAGAACATCAAAGTAGCGACAGCCGTATAATCGTCCCAACCAATATTATGGGTGACGGATATCCTTGTCCAGACTCTGATGGAAACGATGATTGCGGCTACCAATGGACCGATTACACAAGCAATTATGATATCATGAGCCCTGCTAGGAACATGGCTGGGAATTTGGGGCGCCATTCCAAAAACTGATAATGCCCTGCGGTATGGTACTGGAGTTTGAGATTGTGACCATAGGTATGCAGATGTTGGAATTCTCCGGTGCGGAAACAGAAGTTCAAGTAAGAAACCTGGCGCTCATGACCAGCGGTGGGGCCAAAATCCTTCGCTACGGAGAAAGGGAATGGAAAGTAGTACAAAAAAGATACAGGAATATAGTACCAGCATGAACAAGCGAGATACTAAATACAAGCATATGATACGGAGCAAGAAGACCGCTCAGTTGTAGAAGCAGACAGGCTGACATGCATTTACATTATACCGAGGTAGCATTCGAAGAAAGAACTCGATCATAGAAAGTACAAGGCTGACGACCCCAGCATTTCTTCATCAGGCCAAGGGTTACACCTTCACAAGATTTGATGGTGTATTCCATGACGAACAAAAAGGTTTTCCAACTGAATAACAAGCATGAAACCAGGAATTCACAAAGCTGTCTTGGATCAAGATATCACTGAGAAAGCCCCCATTATCGCGGTCAAGGCATCTACGTCTCTCTTGACTGCGGACATCCCACGTAAGACGGAGCCCGTCGGCTGCAGCCCAGAGCTGTGGGCTCATGCAATAGTAAGACGCATCTTAACAGACAACTGATTGGCTGTTCTGCGCGCAACCGTACATTTAGCTCTTTCTAGTTTCCAAAACGACATTCGCCAGTCCAGTATGAGGTAGGTACTTCTGTAGCTCCAGTCGTTGAATTGGTGTATTCTGTCCTCTCTTCTCCATGTGCAGATCTTCTCCGTGTGCAGCATTGGCAACCTCCTTCATAAGCTCCAAAGCCTATGAGCAAGCCCACCATGTATTTCCCTTGGCCCATCTCCTGTAGCCACCTCCCTCGTCCGAACAGCCCTTGTCGCGGTAATAGCAAATGTGATGTCTAGGATACCGTGGAACACCTCGACTCCCTTGCAGTCTTCGCTACTTAGCTGACGACGGACGGAGATGGGTACGTGGTAAATTGCGATCCCTGTGAAGGTTTAACTAGAGAAGGCGACACAATAGGAGAGCGTCTAAAGACCTTGACCATTGGTAGAGCCGAGCAAGGCGCAAGCCGAAGAAGAAAGGTAGGAGAGCAGACAGCCTACCGCTCGTGAGAGGTCTGATACGAGGGTGGTACTCGCTGTAGAGCAAACCCAGCGACTATAGGGAGTGCGCCGACCATGGCAAGAATGAAAGATGAGGAAGGTTGCCCAGTGGGCCAAACCTAGGGTGGGCCATCCTAACCTACACCCTTATCCTTTAGGGCTACCTTACACCTCGGGAGCCCTTGGGCTATTCTTGATCTCTATGCGCTAGTACGTTGGCTCGGTTGGATGGCTAAACTGGCCTAGCCTAGGTTTGGCCCACTAGGCAGTGAACCCTTCTATGAAAGGACGAACGTCGAGAAGCATTCTCGCGTGAGGTCAATGAATCATGCCGATGATGTCGTGTTGTCGTATTGATCGTTACGTTACGGGCAACAACCACGCTCAAGCTCCAGGCGGGCGTCGAGGCTTTCACCAAAACCCCTCCTCTTCCGATGAAGAGGCACGGTCGAAATAGAACATAATTTCTACTACTAGCCATTATTTTCAAGAGCCTTTCGTGACAATCACCCATACTAACGTAATGAATCCCATGATCGACGAAGAGCATGAGACTGCCTTGTCAAATGCTGGCTGCTCGGCATTGTAACGAGCTTCCGCCAGTGTTGGTGTTTCAACCCCAGATCTCGATCTACAGTAGGCACAATACTGTTTCTCACGACTTCAAACTGAATGATGCCAGTATGTACGTGGACTTTGCAGCCTGCTTCGCGCCAGGTGAAACATTGAATGCTGGGATTTGGGATCAAGACTTCCCAAACGTCAGGTTTGAGCCTTTGACGTGGAATGGAGTCTTCTACCTAATGCAAGAACCATAGACTTCTGCTTAACCTTTATCGTCTTGCATGTCAAGGAACTTCATGTTCAGCTTGTAAGCCCGCGGCGGACTGAGGGTATCATAATGGAAAGAGACGATGATTAGGATTGAAGCTGCCACACTAATCTAAGCAGCCTGCTCTGAATGCTTTCCAACCCTCACTCAGCCACTTGCGGGCGAGCATTCCTCTGATACAGTTGGTCCTTTTAGTTCTTCAACCTGAAGCATTCCGTATGGATCGGGGTCAGGATGCCTGCGCTAAGTCGATTTTCTGATACAGTTGGGGCTCAGGATATTGGAGGAATGCCTCGTTTCGAAGAAGATAATGCGAGAATGACAGCCTGCCTCCGTCGCTGAATCCGATCAAGAAGAGTATGCCTTGTTGATTGAACATGATTCATTGTTCGATGGCAAGCTGCTTATGGAGGGCTGACTATCCCTGCTCTGATACACTCGAGCTCCTTGATCCAATGATCGTTTTGTTGCAAAAGAGAGGAAAGTAAAGTGATTCCAACAACTTGCCATTATCGTTGTATGCAATTGGTGATGAAAGCACATACACTATACCTACAGTACTATATGCGCATGTGAGCCTTGTCGGAAGGAGTGACCACCGTGCTTTTCCCCCAATTCGAATGGTCTGACAGATTGCATAAGAAAGCTACATCTTCTCCATCAATTCTTCTTCTCAGCATATTCATTCCTACCCAGACGAGAAGAAGCAACATAGTGTGAATTTATACTACTTTAGCAATGCATTACCATTCATCTCAGCTCGTCCCCACAACGACAATCGTTCTCTACCTCCTACCCCTCGTGACCGCAGATCAAGAATCCTATAACCAAACCTATTATCCCGACGTCACAGCCTATCCATTCTATCAACCGCAATACGACTTCCCCGACCCCTATATAGTTTGCCAAACAACTTGGGCTTCCCCAACAACCGAGGATGTCACAGCCTCCATCAACCAGTGTGCAGACAAAACCACCACCCGTTTCGATTCGGACCAAGGCAACGATGAATATAACCCAGCAGCCTGTAAATCCTGGTGCACCAAAAACACCAGAGCCACAATAGCAGGGTGTTCGATGACCTATGATTCTTTCCAAATAATTTGGCCCTATGGGGCCCCCAATTTACCCCTCTACCAATCAAATGCGTCGGCCTATGCAAACTTGATACAGCAGAGTTGCAAGGCTCTTATGACTGATGGGCAAGGGAATTCGGCCATCAAAGTAGGAGGATACATGTTTTTCGGGAATGGCTCAGCCAATTGGCAAGTTGAGATTTATTCATGGTGATGAGCTGAGTGTGCTGGACGACAAGGGGGGCTTTGATTGAAGAGATTTGCTTTAACGGTATCTATGCCAGGTCAAAGGTGTTGAGCATTCCCGAGAGCTCTTTCCTCTGCTGATTGGAAAGCCCGCTTCTCCACATGGAGATGGGTATCGTGCCGGAGGAAGAGTGGATAGGTATGGGTAGTATCTGCGGATCAGTTGGTAACTTCAGAACGAATTGAGAAATCTTTGAGCTATTGATATCGCCATAATAGCGACTATGTGTACCATCTGGGATGATCCAACTGCTTTCCGCATCAATATCGACGGTTTTCAAGTTCAATCTGTCTGCTGTCGAGCAACCGCGGTCAACCGCGGTCAGAAGACATTGAATGTGTGCATCATCAAGACCGCGTCAAGCCGTGAAGTCCTATGAACGGGTGTTAAACCGTGACAGTATCCTCGATGACGCACTTTTCGCAGTCCTGCAAAGCACTATTTGCATTCCGAGCAACTCTGTGCATAATTGATATCCCGGGATAACTTCTACCAGCGTCGCTACCGATCGGGCTTCTTTCCCCTCCTAGATTTCGTCCCCAGCGTCCCCGTCTCCCTACCCATTTCCTTTTTCGGCGTATCGTACTTCTGCTCCACCAACACAGCAATGGCCTCCATCTCCCCGTCCGCAATTAACTTCTCCCTATTCTGCGGATCGACCTGTCCAACCAAAGGAACTTCAGAGGCAAGCCATTGCTGAAACGGTTTCGCAATGAAAAAGCCGTCAACGTCGAAGCAGCAGGTGAAAGGTGATGATAACTCAAGCCTTTGTTCCGGTTCTTTGTTGTTGGAGAGATGAACGGTGATGCTGTAGATTAGAATATGCTTTATGAAGTAGACAAGCACAGCCTAGAATATCCAATACTTTGTTGCGTCCCAGCCTGATTGGTAGTCGGCAGCAAAGGTGGCAGCAGCTATGATAACTGCACTGTAGCCAAGCGCTAGTCGTACGTCGGTCAGGTAATGTGATTGCTTGAATTTAAGGGATATAAGGTAATTTGGGAGGGCATCATCGGCAGTGTTTTTGAGCTCTAGAAATAGTCAGCCTTGCAAGATACTTACCGGATACTGAGTAGACGGCGATCTTATTGGAAGTCATCATCCATGACTGTCAGAGTCTACAATGATGTTGCGAGAAGCTTGGAAGCTGAAGGGACATGCGGAGATTCAAAGATCCTGTACCGCTTGTTGCAGATCCATTGGCGGCCACGCTAAAATAGATAGGCGCAAAGCTCTATCAAAATCTTGCTTCGTAGCATATTACAGCTCTCAAGCACCCTTCCTGCCCTTCCATCTCAAGCTTGACCTATATATCACCTCCCAAGATGTCTTTCATGTTCGGCGGCGGCCGTGCGCAACCATCCTCAGCCGAGAAACTCGCAGCCGCAGAAACAGAAATCGAAATGGTCTCAGATATGTTCAACCGGTGATTCTCTCTCCCTCTTCATGCCCCTCAAGAAGAGGTTCCCCTGCCATGTTTCCCGCCACCCGCTGATACCCTCATCCATTCAATTAGCCTCTCACAATCCTGCACGAAGAAATGCATACCACCCGAGTACCGCGAAGCCGATCTCAACAAGGGCGAGAGCGTGTGTTTGGATCGATGTGTGAGCAAGTTCTTCGAGGTCAATTTGAAAGTTAGCGAGAAGATGCAAGGGGAGGCGGCGCAGAAGGGGGCTGGAGG
>JASZXT010000608.1:0-16182 GCA_035521555.1 Lecanoromycetidae sp. Uapishka_2 | reverse complement strand
GAATGTGGCTGCGCAGGCGGTGCCTGGGAGTCCGAGTTTTCATTTTGAGAATATTTAGGGGGGAGTGGAGGTGAGACGGGTATGCATCAATGTGTGATAGAGAAGCCACATTGGTGGAAATGCTATAGATAGCTGTAAGCTTTGCTCAATCAAGTATTTACATTCGAACTAAAGTTCTTGCTAAGCCAGAGGCGATGATGGGTATACATATGCTCGCTAATCAGACAGTCCCATTCTTGTTGCAACGCCAGACAATATGCAGCCGCCCAAGATCAATTGTAACACGGTACGGGTTCGAAAAGAAGGTACGCTCATTGGCTTGATACAAGACATTCATGTGTTTGATGGAGAAACGCGGAAAGCTTAGGCCTCAATTGCCTTACGCAGGTCGTTCCATTTTTGCTTCAAAGTGTCGTGCTCGGAGTTCATCTAAGGTTTATTAGCAAGAGAGACAATATATATCACGGAGATGGGAAAACATACCTCTGCGAATTGCATCTTCGTCTCGACCAACGACTTCTCCATCTCAGCCATTTGTTCTTCCAAGCTCCTATTCTCGTTTTGAACTTCAACATTTCTTTGCATGATGCGATCCATCTCTGCCTTTAATCTTTGTTCGACCTCTTCTGGCTGTCGCTCAATCAGGTTTCGCAGCTCATCGGTCTGACCTTTAAGACTCTCAATGCTATCCTGCAGCTCCTGGTTTTCTACTTTCGTCCTGACAAGCTCAGATGCCATCTGCACGTGCTCCGTGTCTGATTTCTCTGTTCGTTCTTCTAACGATCGCACTTTGGCCACTAGGGTTGCGTTGGCCGATCGGAGTGATTCGAGTTCAGCTTCTCGTTCCCTCTCAGCGCGCTGCTTCTCTTCGTACTCCGCTGTATACGTTTTGAGTAGCTCTGGTGTGATCTTTACTGCACAGGCGTCTTGTACGAGCAGATCTGCACGGTAAACCTCCTTATCGATACCAGCAGAGCTGCCGAAAAAGCCGGACTCCAATAAAGAGTTTGAAGATGGTGCCTGATCTATGTAAACATCGAAGAGTTTATCTTTAAGAAAATTCGTCAGACCGGCCATATCATTCATTCCGAGCAACGTCTCAGCATTCTTTTGCATCAGAACGATACCGAATTTGAGTATGGCACCTTCAAGTCCTTCGCTCAGGATAAGGTCATATACACGTAGGACTAGCTGAAGGGGAAAGCGGTATGCAAAGAGTGTCAGAAACCACTGCGTAGCATACAATTGAGGAGCCACGCCTTTTCGATGCAAGTGGCAGTACAGAGCCGGCTCGAGATCCTCGAGCAATCGCTCAAATTGGTAGAGATGCAAGTGTAGGCCTGGCATATCCTGTATAAACATCTCTCGAAGGTGATATTGATTCATCAACCGGACAAGAAGGCAGAAAGCTTCCTCTTCTGGCATCTATATTCGAATTAGCGGGAAGGCATTCGAAAATACGATGAAAGCCTACATTGAAAAGCAACGGCATGATCAAGAAGTTCATACCCTGGGCATAGCCTACGCCTTCATCGAACAAGGCATAGGCCTTGCAAACGCCAAACAACGGTTCCTGGAGTCCAGCAGCCGCAGCGTATTTCGAATAGCTTGTGCGAGCACCAAGATCTTTTCTTATGACTTTCTCCAACTTTTGCAGCGCAACATGGTCCTCTTTCGCCTTTTTCTTTCGCTCCGCTAGCATCGCTGCTTGAAGCTGTTTTATGTTCTCGGCTTCCTTTTCCTGCTGTGACGGCGATGGGGATGTCAGGCCGTTGGTGGTTGTCGTTGCTGGAGTAGACTGTCCTGAATGTACTGAAGAAGCCGAAGAGGCGATAGATTGCTTTTCTTTCAAAGCCCCATTCATCATGTTACTAACCGACGAATGATTGCTGGCTGCAAGAACGGTGTCACGATCCTTGTCGGTGCCGCGAACAACAAGCTCTCGATACACGCTTTCCAGCTCATCATTCTTGCTCTGTGCCAAAACTTGCCAAACGACCCCTCTAATGGCACTTGGTATGCCGCTTGCAATCGCAAGGGCTAACTCTTCAGCACTGGTCCTTGCAACCGCGGACGGACCCTCGTAGACAACGGATTGCCACAAGTCCCAGTCCACAGGTGCTGCCGGGTCAGTCATTGCAGATGGCCCGGCAGATACACCAGACGCGGTACCAGGAGCGAGCTCGTTATTAGCTGGCGGAACGGCCGAAACTGGGGATGTCACAGGGCTGCGGGCAAGTCCACCCTCCTTCTCGTCGGCTACGCTTGTAGGACTTGCAATACCAAGGCCAACGCTTGCACTGCGGCCAATCAAGCCTGCCAATGCGCCTCCACCACTGGTTGGTGAGCCAACTTCCTGTCCCTCAAGTGATTGTATGCCAGCTTCCTCTTTGAGGCGTAGCATCTTGAATCGTTCACGTAGACTGTTTCGTTGCCTCTTAGCTCCAGCGGAGTTGTCAGACTCGTGCCCTTCATCGAGCTTGCTCAGCATAAGTTCAGGGTTGGAGTTGACTGATGCCATAGACGTGACAGTGTCTCGCCGATCGCGAGAGACGGGCGCAGGTCCAGGGGCTGGGATAGCATCCTTGCTTGCGGAAGTACTCCTTGAAAGCCATGAGAAGCTCATGCCAAGTTTCCTTGGAGGTGGTGCTGGGGAAGTTGCACGCTGTTTTGCCGCAGGAGGTGGTCCCCAGGGTATTGAGGGCAGGTTGCCTGATAGACCTTGACTTCGGAGGGGTAGCTTTGGAGGAGAAGCTCCAACGTCCTTATCGTTTGAAAGAGTGTTTATTGATCCTGATGTGATGGAGCTGGTATCATTCGACCCATCAAGCTGAACGTCGTCCATTGAAGTTGCCGATATTCGGTGGGCAGTCAGCAAAGGAGATTTGGCTAGAGCTCTCCTTTTCTCTGGGTCTGTATCCTCCTCCTGAGAAGGATGTGTAGGACTCTGGGGCTCATCGATAATGGACCTGTCTTTTGGTGCTCGTGGGGTTGAGACAGTAGAGGATGGGAGACCAGGGGTCAGCGAGTGAGCAGACTTGGAGGAGCGCCGTGATTGTGGTCTTGAATTAGAGTCTTGGGCATCTTCGAACATCTCCTGCCAAGCAATCAGCTATCGTATTGATCTCTATGGTCGGATTGGGCAATTCGTTGCCTACCCCTTCTCTGTCCGAGCTTTCGGAGCTGGCGTCATTTCGGGTAATGTCTGACATGTCCGCAAAGTGGAATGTAATATATCAAAGTCAAAGGGATATTAACTGAAGGTGCAGCAACCCGAGACTCGTTGCCTCCTTTGAGAAAGATGGTCGTGCCTGCACTATAGAAATTGAGGAAGCTAGAGGGCGTTGAGCCAGGGTATTAATTGCACAAACGCTCAATGAGATTTACATCAGGTAGGTAAAGTGTGCACCGTGTATTACAGAGAAACGGACTGAACGAGTGGATTGAAGAACGGAAAGGAGTGAGAAGCAGCCTCAAAGTCTGATAGGAAGATTGTGTTCTCGATGTCCCAATGCAGAGGAGGTCGGTATAACGACTGCCGATCATTGCTAATGCCACTCGATGAATGCTATGAGGACACCGGCAATGTCGACTTCAGTCCTTTCATCTCATCTACCTCCCTGTCATCCCTACAGTCTCGCACTCATGAATACGATGGTATGACTGTCTTCGCCCTGATCTGAAGCAAGCTACAACTCATCTCTAGCCGCTTGTTCCCTCTCGACGGCTTCGAATAACGCCTTAAAGTTCCCCGCCCCGAAACCATTGAAATTCTTACGCTGTATAATTTCAAGGAAGACCGTTGGTCGGCCTGAAAGTGTCTTGGTGAATATTTGAAGAAGATAACCGCTATCGTCAAAATCGATCAAGATGTTCTGCGCTTCAAGGGTCTCGAGGTCTTCCACGACCTCTGTGCCCTTTTTCGCAAGTCGTTTGCGCACGTCTACATAATACGTATGGGGCACGGAGAGGAACTCTACGCCTCGCTTTCTTAGGTTTTCGACACCTGCACGTTCCTAAGTCAGCATCTACAGCAAGGACGAGGATATGCACCCTCCAGAATCTGTACTTACAGCCAATGATGTCCTTCGTATGAAACGCGATATGCTGAACACCGGCGCCACCGTAGAAGTCGACAAAGTCCTCGATCTGAGACTTCTTCTTACCTACCGCAGGCTCATTCAAGGGCATCTTGATGGCCTCATTGCTGGATGATACCACCACAGATTTCATAGATGAAAACATGCCAAACGCATTCTTGTCGTCGATATTCCAGAAGCGCTTGAAGCTCAAGCAATTGACATAACTCGAGAAAGTCAGCAATGCATTTCGGAGAAGTCGTGCAGGCCCTTTGCACATTAGATTAGTAGCGTGCCCGCAATACCAATATATTTCTTGCTGGTGTATTGATACTGTATACGGGTGATTACGGGCACGCTACCAACCCCCGTGCAAAGGGTCTGTAGATTCGCGAATATCACTTACTATTCCTCTGTTGATTGCAGACAGCCCCAATCTAAGTTCCCAACGGCATGGTCGATGAAGTCCAGGTAGATAGGTGGTGCAATTGCATTGATGACGTCTTTCGTGTTGACCGCACTATATCCCGGCATAAACACGCCTTTATATTTAGAACGCTCGACCAAGGTATGCGTAGTATCTCCGAAGGTCTTGACGATGGCGACCACCATCTCTCCGTCCTCGTCACGGATCACGGTGGGCTTCTGAAATCCTCAGAGTCAGCATTTCCTGCTCAGCTTCGAGATTGGGAGACGATGTGTCTCTGGAGGCCAATAAAGACTGAGAAGGAATTGAAAGCTTGCTAATCTTATTGTTCATGATGTATGAAATAAACTCAGCACACACTCACTTTGGCAACCTCAGCTCCTTTGCTGACAGCAGTATCGTAGACAGCTCTCACGTCATCAACCGCAAAGGCAACGTCCTTTACCCCGTCGCCATGGATTCTGAGATGCTCATGGATCTCTTCAAGCTGATGCTTGTCTTTGAAGGCAATGCTTGCATCCTTGTCGGCCGCAGGGCGGAGTGGAGATATTAACACAAACATTACGTTCTTGTTCGCCACCACATGAGCTTCAATGTACTTCGAGCCGGTGGTGAGACCTTTGTGTGCGATCTCTTCAAATCCCATGCGAGTGATGTACCACCTGGTACAGTACATCTCAATGTTAGTCTCGATTTGTTTGGTAATTGGGCTGAGTGGCAAGACGCTCTGTGTGATGAGATCGTGGCTTCAAAGTCCCAATTTCAAAGCGGGAACATGCTTTGATATTCAGAAAGGCTATTGGACTGGGAAGTGAGACTACACAAGGGTGCCTTACGATGCTGAGTGTTCGCTGTTGCCCACGTAAAATGTCACATGGTCGTAGCCTAGGTAGTGGCTCGATAGGTCCGTATGTGAGGAACCGAATGAGGTGGACATTCCTGTGGTATGTTTTGAAGAGGACGAGATATCCCAATTAATCGAAGCTTGGGTAACAAGGGTGTTGCAGCTAGCGGCCGGAGAGTAGGCACATTTGGTGGTCACAGTATCTGAAGCGATTTTGAAGTGGTTGCACTTGGTTTGAGATGGAAAGTGTTGAGTCGGATTGAGAGGGTAAGAAGTGCTTCTATTGTGTTGCGGCTAGTAAATGCTAAGTATCACGCTAACCCCGGAGTAATATCGGCTTTAGAAGCATTGCAATAAACAAAAAGATCCAATCAGTCTGCCTGTCTGATCACGTTCATGTTATGCATGGCAAATGTCGCAGCCAATTCATGTATGAACAAGATATACCGCTGATGTTGAATGATGTAAGTCCTTGGTCAACGAAGGGGTACCACCTGGGACAAGGCTACGTTAAAGGGGAAGCCTGTAACACAATCACAACGCCATGTTCTCGGTATAAACCATCAGCGGGTCGATTCAAGGTCACCGGGACGCTGCAGGACACTGTGGTCACAACGTCCCGGAGGGAATTGGTTCATTGCTAAAGGACAGAGATCTATCAAAATACCATCAGCCCTTGGCCTTGAGCCTTGCTCAGGGGAAATGTCATTCTAATATCATCGCTCACCAGATACTAGCTCACCATGACTGAGCATTGCAAGACGCGCCTATGTTTCCACCTCATATGACACACCAATAAAGCAATCCGGAAGGCTCCATGCCTCCTCATATGACAGATGATCGACCATAATTGAACCTGAATGTCAGATCATCCATACTTCACATTCGTTGCTTGCCCATCATGTCTGTGGTCAATATCGCAATCACATTTCCATCAAATCAGCCAGCAAAGAAACTCTATCGAAACGGTCGCCACCTTCGAGTCTTGAAATTATCACACACTCAGCTCACTGGTCATCGTCAATGCAGTCAATGGCATCTAACAAAGACTGGCCAATCAATTCCTCTCCAATCTCCTTCTCGGTCCGCATCTCGTCGTCCAAGATTTTCATCCTCTCCACATTCTCCGCAGTCGGCACTCTCCAAGGAGAACCCCAAATTGCATCTAGAGGCATTGGAATGACGAATGGACGCTGTTTGTACGAGACCGTCTCGTTGCAGGGATCCCTCGGAACAGCCGTCATTCGCCTGAAATTTGAAGTGTACCTCTCATCGCCTTCTTCAGCCATCTCCTGCGGGCATGGCCATTGCGCTTCTGGACGTCCTTGGTAATGATACCATGGTGAATAAACGGTGAATTGGGCAAGCACGCTGCTACGGTTGTCGTGGAAGTGCTTTCCCCCAAATGCGGGCCCGATGCGAACTTTAGGCCCTGGAGGTGGCAGGCGAGGATCACGGACAGAGGTTTTCTCCATAGCAGCGAGTTTGCGCTTCCGCTCTCTCAGAAGGTCCATTTTGTATAACCTACGATGCTCAAGATAGGCTTTCCAGGTTTTGGGAACGAATGGAGAACGCTGAATATTATCTTTGCCCTGCTCCTCTGGGCCAATGAATTCCATCTTCTGGAGTCTCTTCTCGATGGCAAGCCAGCGTTCGTGTTCGGCTGTCTCAGGACGAGTCCAAGTCTTGGAGTTGGTGTGCGATGGTCTAGGGTTAGGGACTCTGGTAGGAGCTGCACTTGCCCCCAAATTGGTCACACCTGTATGCGCTGCTCCTGCTACGCGGCTCGCAAACCCCACGTCAAAATGGTTGCCAGGGTCATTGTGGGATGGCTGGGCTTGGAGAGCTAATGGTGGTACCCTCTTGATGAAGCTCGTAGGCGTGTTCGGAATCTGGACGCGGAGACGTGGGCGGCTAGGATCAGAAGGAGGGGCTGTTTCCCATGTCAGTGTCGGAAAATGCAATACTCCTTCTAAACCGGGCTTACTTGTAGCGTTGGAGGCTATCTGGTTATAGGGAGAGCTTGTCACGCGCTGGTGGAAGCTGAGTGGAGTTGAGACGTTGGTATCGTCGTCCTCCGCCAATGGTGATGATGTCTTGAACGTATTCAATAACAAATGACGAGATGTGCTTGAGCCCGCCTCGTCAACGAACAAGTCTCTATCAGACTGTGTCAAAGGTGAAGCTGGGTTCGGCCGAGCAGAGACCGATTGCTGTTGAGGTTCCAAGGAGATCTGGTTCAAGAATGGCGATGCTGTAATCGGCCACGGAGATAGTGGCTGCTGTTGCGAACCTGTTTGATCTTGGTTCGGGAATGAAAGACCGTTCTCATAGGTCTTGGGTGTCACTGGCTTCGATGGAAAGAATTGTCGCTGCTGTTGCAGGGCTGTGGGAAATTGGTACAGAAACGGATGATCCATAAAGCTTGCCAATTGCGATGCTGGCTTCGACTGAACAAGCATTGGCTGACGACGTGGGCCTGTAGGAACTTGAGCGAAGAACGGGTCCATCACTTTCCGATAAGCATTGTTGGGCATACTTTCGTCGGTAGGGCCTATAAGAACTTCTTAGTATCGGTCTTGTGAGATGGTTTAATGCCGCAACTCATTACCTGCAATGGAGACATTCATCGCTGCTTTTGCTGGTTCAAAGGCCAAAGCATCTGCTTCAGCACGTCAGTATCATCTTCCGTGGCCAGTTTCATGATGAATTACCTGCAGATAGGGTGCCGGTCTTCACCGCTGCCTTTGCTGAACCCGTGGTGATGGAAGTATCAACCGCTACGTCCGTTCCTGTGTCGGTAGAGGCTACTACATTTGATCAGTCACACCACCTCGATGAAGGCTTCACGCGAACTCACCAACATGATGGTCATGCTCCTCAGCGGCCTCTGTTTCGGGGACCAAAGGGCTGTGTGCAACGGTCACGTCGTTAGGAATAAACGTGCTAGCATTGGCATTCAGGCCTGCTTGAGTAGAGTCTTCTTCCCATGTTAGTCACCAGATTCTCCGAGAGCTTCACGTTGACTCACCTGTGCGTGGGTCATCTCCGGCTTTGGCTAGGGTTTCAGGCGTGACAGGGTACGAGGACGAGGTTCCGTGGTTGGACATGCTTGACTTGGTAAGTGCTACGCCTGTCAGTCACGTTCATCTCTGACCGCCCCACGCAATCTTACCAGTGTGTGGGGTGGGTATAGCCTCGGCCGCCGCTTTTGAGGATATTTCTTGTACCACGCAAGTTGAAATATTTGCAATTATCTTGACGCGTTTTGATGTTGAATGCCGTGTTACTCGAGGTGTCGATTGATTAGTGTCATTCGCTTGTGGGTGTTGATGAAATTGTATTACAAGAGATAAATTGAGAAGAAGAATAAACAGAGCGAATTGACCCGGGGACAAGAACAATACGAAGCTCAATAACGTATAAATAGCCATTATATTCACTGTGGCTTAAGACTGTGGGCTTTAGTGAAGACTAGTTTTAGGCATTCATCGGGAGTTGGGGATGGAGCTGCTTGATGGAGAATGGCTTCACAGACGAAAGAGGGCGCGATCGGAGAAAGGATGGTGCTCTCTCTGTTCGCGCTAGTCACTCGATTCTATTCACTTTTGACAACGCAAGGATTATCCATTCGCTACCGTCAGAGAATTGGACTTAGCAACAAGGGGCTCTTCTCTGAAGTGCGCCAGTGATGAGATCTTCAGGATTTCATTACCTAGCGTGGGGAAAAAAGCAGACTGTGTATAGACACTTCACGCATATTCCATTCCTTCTAAGTCATGTCCGTTAAGTATCTCTTGAGGATCGAGAATAACAAATCGAGTATCACTCCACGCAGATGAATAGTCGCCGCCTATCTTATGAAGACTGTATATGATTGTTGGATATTCCCATGTCACGGACTACATTATCTCTCTGTCAAGTGTATGAGAGCATGGAAGGTGAAGGCAGATATTTCCTTTCAACATCGATGGCTGCTTGGAAGCCAGCATTCATCGTAACAGGCGTGCAAACTTCATCCATATCGTAATACAGGTACTGAAAGAGTATTGACTCTCGTCCTCCCATCCGTATTTTTGCCCTCACAGTGATGTATTATATATGTAGGGCTGATACTGAGATTTGACTTTCTTGGGATGCACCTCACTCCACGACCCATGGTATTTACTATCAGCAGTCTCAATCATGCCTTCCATACCTCTCCATGTAGTCCCCAAAGACACCGTTAGCAGGGTTAGAAATCCTTTGCCAGAGCTGCTGCAAACGCCAGCAGGCCTAGCAATCCTTGAAATCCAAGGCTCGATCAATCTCCCACCGGCAACACCATCAACATCGACGACTCCTATCGGCCGTCTAGATTTTCCTGAACATCATTCAAACACTGCTAATGATTCTTGGATGAAGAGGGTTCATCTCTATGTCGGACAGCACCAGCGACTGACGGGAGAGGTGAAGAAGCTGCCAAATCCAGTAGCAGTGATTCGCAAGCGAGAAACAGACCCCGGTCAAGGCGACGAGCTTGAGATAGCTGAAATTGTATACTACAAAATTATCTTTTCGAGTCGTCCTGAGCCAGTGGGGACTTGAGGCTTGCTGCATGGTGATTAGGAAGCGGGCGTGATGTTGGCGGGGTTGTCGGCGCTCAGGCGTGCCTATTAAATCACAGCTTTCCTCATCCTTTAACATATCAACCTTCCAGCTCAAGCATTTGCAACTCATCAAAAGTCTCGCTTCCTCCATCTCTAAAACGTGTCAGCAAAGACTTCCGGCCAACGATCAAGTGAACCTCTATCGCTGCCATGGCCGAATCCGACATCTCCGCGCTGGCGAAAGTCTCATATTACAACGTCACCTGGATATTGAAGGCCGTAAGTATCATGAATTCCCATTTCAGAATCTCGTGAATGACAACTGCAGTGCATCGCTATCGTGTTTGTTCGCTTTCTTATCAAATCCATCTACAACGTCTGCTTTCATCCTCTTCGCAAATTCCCTGGCCCCACTCTAGCAGCAGCAACGCCATTGCCGTTCGTCTGGCATTTGCTCTTTGGCACAATACCTCCTTGGAATATTAAACTTCACGCAAAGTACGGTGACGTAGTTCGCATCTCTCCAGATGAGTTGTCGTTCATTAATGCCTCCGCCTGGAAAGACATATACATGGCACGACCGGGTTTACCAAAGCCAACTTTCGGTATGCTGGAGACCCCAAATGGCGTCTGGACCATGGCTACGGTTCCCGATCCTGAGAATCATCAACGCCAAAGGAAAATCGTAAGTCACGCTTTCTCTGAGCGTGCGCTTAGAGAGCAGGAGTACCTCCTTCAGCATTACAGCGAGGTCTTAGTCAGGCGCCTACGTGATCAGAACGACGAGATCGATCTTTGTGAATGGATACATTTTGCAAGCTTCGACATTATGGGAGAGCTGAGTTTCGGCGAGTCATTTCATTGCCTCGAGAGTGCCATGAATCATGAATGGGTGTCTACCGTGTTCAAGGGTATCAAAGTTGCCACAATGATCACCGCTCTACAACATTTCCCCCCGCTCTTCACCATTTTCAAATCCTGTACCCCAACCTTCGTACTCGAGATGGCGCAACGAAGCTTTATGTTCACTAGGCGAGCTGTCGACAAACGGATTGCGTCAAATTCGGAACGACCCGACTTTTTGAAGTACATGTTGGACAACAATTACCCCGGAGGGATGAACAGGGATGAAATCGATTCGACCTCTGCATTTCTTGTTTTAGCCGGAAGCGATACGACGGCATTGACTCTATCAACGGCGATGTACCTTATGTTGAAGGCTCCTGAAGTAATGGAGAAACTTCAGAAGGAAGTCCGAGGCAGGTTTGACAAGGAATCTAGAGAGATCACCGTTTCATCCGCTTCGCAATTACCGTACATGCATGCGCTCCTACAAGAATCAATGCGTGTTCACACACCAGGTTCCGTTTCAGTACCGCGCGAAGTGAATCGATCAGATGTGGAAATCTGTGGATATCCAGTGCCTCGAGGGGTAAGTTCCCCTCTTCTATTCCATGATATCTTGAGAAAATAGTAGGACTAATATTTGTCCGTCCAGGCACGGGTTGGAATGTCTCAAAGAACAGCTAATCGATCTCCGTTTAACTTTGTCGAGCCTGATTCTTTCATTCCAGAACGATGGCTCGGCGATTCACGCTTTGACAAGGACAATAGAAAAGTTTTCGAACCTTTCATGGTCGGTCCTCGTGGATGCCTTGGGCAGAACATCGCATGGGCAGAAATGAATCTGATACTCGCGAAGCTCATCCTCAATTTTGATTTTAAACTTTCCAAGAGAATGGTAGGAGACTGGACTGATACTAAAGTCTGGTTGCTCCACGAAAAGCCACCAATGTATGTGAAGATTATGCCTAGAAAGTAAAGTCGAGTGTCCCGGTGATGTTTTTGGTAAGAGATCACGATGGATCGCTTTTTCTATTCTAGGAAGCGATAAGCCTCGTATTCCACTTACCTTACACTTTTGAAGCAGGGTCCTTCCTTCCTCCTGAAGAGCTGGCTGGAGGCGCCTCTAAAACTTCTTTCCTCGTTCCCTTCTACTTTCATCAGCATCACCGTCTACTTGCTTTATCCCGCATCTCACGAAAACTATACTACATCGAAGCAATCAAAGGCAGCTTCAGAGACCGCATCATTAGCACATAAAGAAACCAAGCTATTCACATCAGCCATCCATCCTCCTCCCAAACGGATATCCAGCCGCAACCATGTTGCTCATTGCCGCCTACATCCCTCCAGAAGATGTCGCCAGCGCAATTAACACCAAAGCTGATACGTGCAAATACTACGTCCGCGAGTACTCTAGCCTATACTGCGGCGTCATCTTAGTGGCCGTCGTTTTCTTCATCGTCTGGAGCCACATACGCATCCGCTTTCCCTTCGATAGGCTCGCCATCCCTGACACCACCGAAGTCGGGGTAGTAACCCGCGAGGATGTGGAACGTGAACAAGAAGAAAGATCGCAGGACCAGATACGTAGGGAGGAGGAGAGGGCTACGAATCGTCGGAGAAAACGTCGGGACCTAACCAGAAGCTTGGACGAAGTGCGTCCGGGACTCATGCAATGATAGACCTTGGGTATTCAATGACTGGTCAGCTGGAAGGGGGACTTGCTGCGTCCCATTTCATCGGCTGATGCAATTGGGTGCGAATGGGAGCATGAGTCTAGTCTTTGATGCTTTAATGGCGAGTGGAACACGAAGGCTGGGCAAGTTTTGGGTTATTGATTTGGGATGCATTGTTTGACAGGAGTCGTTGTCTTATTGTTGTCTTGGTGGATGGGTATATCTTCTCTAGTCATTACGGTTGTGTATGAAGAAGGGACGAGTTCAAATTCCTCGATTGAAATTGAGTAAGAGAGAACTTAAAACCGTCCACTACCTTGAGATACGTTTCTGATACTCGATGCCTTCGAAAGCTTCTTCGAATTTAATACCTAGTTTCTATATCTTCCGGTCTTGCCTTGAAGTCGGACTGTTAGACTCACTAGATGTGATGTTTCCCTTGAACTTCGGGAAGAGGAGCTATCCCAAGCCCCTCAGTGACATTTGACTACGAGGCACAATGCGAGGGCAAGCGTTCAGAGATTCTTGGCCATGTTGTAGAGGGGAAGGGACTTGCACCAGCTTGTCAGGCGTGGCTGGGCTGGCCCAAGCCATGCGCTCGAATAATTTTGTTCGGATCGGACTGCTATCCCTACAAGAGCACGTTATTCATTCGGGTCTAACTTCAATCATCACTATTGGACACCTAAACATCAATGTGCTAGTGTGAAAGATCACTGTATCCGAGAAGTGAATCGCCTTTGTTTACTCCACGTGCTTAATGGAGGACAATAGTAAGGATTTAGCGCTAGTTACCCGCTTTTTGACACCGAAATTTAAAGTTAGATCCGAAAGATTTAGCGGTAGTCCGAATCAAAATCACTAACACGAACACAAGCATATTCTACTTCGGACACGACCCCGCTGTGGTCAGGCATGTCTAAGCGCAAATTCTAAACTCCGTTAAATCCACTAGCCAAATCCTAGTTGTAGGGAATTATTTTCACAACCGCACTTCGAATCTTCAAAGACTTGTAGTATACATCCGAGAGGATCACTACCTGCAGCAACATGGAGTCAGAAGTCGAAATAGTGACTGACCAAGTCCGCCCTCCCAAGCAGCAAACATCCCAACCAAAACCTCCCCACGACCCTGAAGCAGTAGCAGCAAAACAGCGCGCAGCCGAAGCCCAAAAAACATACGGTCGCGGCCGTCCCATAAAGAAATTAGGAATCAAAGACAAAAAATTGCGCGGCAATCTCAATCGACTCGAGTCTAAGTACAAGAATGCGACACTCGCAGCCAAAGATGCAGAAATCCTGCTCGAGAACACTGCTGGTTTCCTAGAACCCGAAAATGAGCTGGAGCGGACCTATAAGGTGCGGCAAGATGAGGTGAAAGAGAGTGTTGCGGTTGAGACGGCAAAGAAAGGTTTCGAGTTGAGGTTGGAGAATCCGCAGCAGAGCTATGTGTGTGATTATACGAGGAATGGACGGGGGCTGTTATTGGCGGGACGCAAGGGTCATGTGGCGACAATGGATTGGAGGGGGGGTGTGCCGGGATGCGAGTTGCAATTGGGAGAGACGGTCAGATGTGCGAATTGGCTGCATAATGATCAGTACTTTGCTGTGGCGCAGAAGAAATACGTGTATATTTATGATCATGCGGGAGTGGAGCTGCATTGTTTGAGGAAGAATATTGAAGTGACTGCTATGGAATTCCTGCCGTATCATTTTCTGCTGGCTACGGTGGGAATGGCGGGGTATCTGAAGTATACGGATACTTCTACTGGGCAGATGGTTATTGAAATGCCTACAAAACAAGGGATTCCGACGGCGATGACAAAGAATCCGTACAATGCGGTTTTGCACATTGGGTCTCAGAAAGGTACTGTGGACTTGTGGAGTCCTAATTCCACAACACCGCTGGTGAAGATGTTGGCGCACCGTGGTCCTGTTCGCTCGGTTGGAGTCGATAGGCAAGGCAGATATATGGTCTCAGCAGGCCAGGATCTGAAGATGGCGGTATGGGATCTCCGCATGTACAAAGAGGTCAACAGCTATTTCCTTAGGCAGCCTGGCTCATCCGTAGCAATCAGTGACCGCGGTCTTGTGGGAGTGGGTTGGGGTACTCAGACATCCATTTGGAAGGGTCTTTTTGACAAGCATCGCAAAGACCAAGAGAAGATCCAAAGTCCCTACATGGGTTGGGGTGGGGAAGGAAAGCACATCGAACGAGTAAGATGGTGTCCCTTTGAAGATGTATTAGGCATCTCGCACGACCGAGGTTTTTCCAGTATCATTGTTCCCGGTGCTGGAGAGGAGAACTACGATGCATTGGAGCTTAATCCATATGAGAATACCAAGCAACGACAGGAGGCTGAGGTCAAGGCATTGTTGAACAAATTGCAGCCAGAGATGATCTCGCTCAACCCTGATTATGTTGGTAATCTGGACTTGGCGTCCGCAGCTGAGCGAAAGAAGGAAGCAGACCTGGACAGGAAACCTGAAGATCCAGTTTTGGCCCTCAAGAACAGGGGGCGAGGGAAGAATAGCAGTCTAAGGAAGCATCTGAGGAAGAAGGGTAAGAGGAACGTGATTGACGAGCAGAGACTCAGGATCGATGCTTTACGTATGGAGCAGAATAAGAAGGCTAGGACGAAACTCAAGGCTCACGAGGAGGATCTTGGACCTGCTTTGGCGAGGTTTGCACGTAAAGGACCTTGAAGTTGCTCGTGTGATCTACGAGATTACCGAGCATCTCAACGATACTCTCAATAAAAGGTTTGGGTGATGTTGATGACTGCGCTTGGCAATAGCAATGGTCTCCGGTCATGCCAGGCAACGGCAGTCTGAAAGCAGAAGAGGAAGGATATCCGACTTGAAGTTTACCTGGGGTACTAAAGGATTTCCCCAGACGCGAATTCGTGCCCACCTCTGCAGGAGATACGTGGTCAAGGAAAGTCATCCCTGATATAGTCTAGCTCTTGTGGCTGCTTGACGTTGACTTCAACGAGACTGGCTCGGTTGAAACCAGATGATAGACGGATATGACAGATGTGAAGCTTAGGGAAGTTGCATTTTATGAATCTTCTGATTGAAGCTTCAGCAGATATCATCGGGTTCCGTAGTAGATACCCATTCCTGAAAAGTGATGCCTTGAAATAGAAAACCCAGAGCATCTTTCGACTACATATATCCCGTGTATAGTGTTCCTTCTTCCATGTTGATCTGTCTAGTATCTAGTATAATCGGACATGTCTTAATGACTCCATCGAAAAAGCCTTGGCACCGAAGCCTCGCGCTAGTGTGGTGGATCTTCAGCAACCTCCATTGGCAAAGCTTCTTTCTACTGCACAAATTCCGATTGTCCATATTCTCACATGCAACGAACTCGACGACTACGCTGTGATATCGTTGCTATCGAGAACGGCTGAGAGCTATCCACAACGGCGTCATGATAAACGCCGTTCTTGTGTTCAATAATTCAGGCCAACCCCGGCTTACAAAATTTTATACTCAACTGGTAAGTGTACCTTTGCGATCGTTTGGATCGGGCATGGATTCTATCGATGGATTGCTGATACCATTCAGGATACCAGCGTACAACAACGCCTCATCTCCGAGATCTTCACCCTCGTCCACGCCCGTCCTGCTTCTGCCTGCAACTTCCTCCCGTACGTCTCTTTACATTCTTCAGTCTTCCCTGAAAGCTCCTTTCCCTATACAACTATTCTAACAG
>JASZXT010000607.1:0-16193 GCA_035521555.1 Lecanoromycetidae sp. Uapishka_2 | reverse complement strand
GAGAGAGAGAGAGAGAGAGAGAGAGAGAGAGAGAGAGAGCGACCCCGCTGGCTCTTAGAAAGTATTTTCCCAATTGTACATTTGGAGGGGAATTGCTTGATTGTATGGTTCGGGCAAAGATTTCTCTGCACACCACCCAGGTCGAGCTGCGCGTTCTCGGTCGTCCAGAGTCTCCTGTATCGATCTTCAGTTGGTTGAATTTTTGGCTCCCCTTGACAGCCTTGAGCAAATGTTTATTATGTTGGACTCTGCTTACGATGATTTTCACTACGTCGAGATAGTTTTGCGGCATCGAGACACTTAACAGAGGTTGGTCTACCACAGACGAAGCTACTGATTGCTGAAAAAGCGCCATACTGGGATACCGCAATAGCTGTCAGGAGGGGGAAAGTTGCGACGGGTCCGCAAGCATCCTCTGGGAATCAAAGCTTGAAAGTGCTGGTGTCTGCGGAGAGCCTTCAAAGCTGCAAGAAAGCTTTCAAAGCATTGCACTCAGGGTAAACTCCTGAAATTGCTGCGTTTGCGCTTCACTGGGAAGGCTTTCAAGGAAACTGACGCCTACGATCGTGACTTGCCATCTCCGGAGTTCACTCGAGCCTACATTAAGTACACAGGATAAGCCCACCCCAACACTCTCCAGAACCTAGTGAGGCCGAGTTTCGAATCAGATGAAAATAAATTTGAGAATAGAATTGGCGTGACGATGAGGAAGAGGATCTGGAAGCTTTCGCCGATTGGGCATTTAGACCCGTGGATTCCCACGTCTCCAGGTTCTTGCCTCTGCTGACTTTCAATACGGAAACCGTCTCGCCGACGCTAATACGTTATTGTGCAAAAACCCGGGCAGCTCGAAGAGCGAAAAGACATGGCGCATGGTTGAGCGGAGTGAAATTGCTGAAATCGAACTGATTGATGCAAATATGAGTTTGTTATCTGCGTGTCCGGTCAGTGCATTGTTCTACAGGTACGGTCGAGGAGAAAAGTTTCCCGGTATCTCGTAGGCTACAGTGTCACCTGCGAATGGGACGACTGCAGATGGATGAGGAAAGAAATGGCAATGAGGGCGGTCGCTTCCTGGTATGATATCCGCTCAAGCGGCCACTCATACCTCGCATGTCTTACGGGCACTCTTCGAGCGAGTACAAATATTTACTATTTACAAGTAATGCCACAATCCACACCCAGAGCGAGTCTTTCTAAGATCCAGCGCGTCAAAAGAGTGTAGTAGCAAGTGTGTACAGGAGGGGCTCTCCGAAGGGAAAAGTGATCCTGTTCACAAGTGGCGCAGTCTTCAGCGAGTAAGACCGCGGCACTGAACGCAACCAAGGCTACGGACCAGCACGGGTATTGAAAAAGTGGTGTACACGGATCACGTCCCTATAGACAAGACGGCTACTGCTTCATGTTCAGATCCGGTCGGGCGCATTGCATATGAGGCTTTTACTGACTTGGTTGTTTCTTCACGATCTTTTCAAAATAAATATATTCGTATACGTACCGGAACAACCCTGTTTCGTGAAGAATATTAGAGTCATTGGTAGGCTCGAGCCGAGTCGAAGGATTTCTTTGCGTGCATAATGGCGGAGTAGGATCTATTTGCAATCATTTTCGCGCCTGCATGCAGTCAGCAAGGCCGCATTCGCGTATAGATTCCCTCCCCAATTCAAATATTACCAAGAGCCTTGCCCCTCTTCAATTTGACGTTTTTGTCTGTTGTTCATATTTCCTTCCTCGTTTCGATTTCATGTCCATGGCTTCCGGTCACATTCTCCATCGAAGAGCCCTATTGTTACTGGCATTTACTGCAATCGCAACATGTTGTACGTCCCTCCCTTCACTTCTTGCTGATAAGACACCTTCGAGAAACTTATTGTTTGCTGTAATTGTGTGCTCATAATTCAGCGACGCCGCTAGCTTGAGTGAGGGTCCTAGAAGCGCCGCTTGTTTAGGATCTTGGCTCGCTATGTCTTCATCTCCGAAACGAGCTCGAGGGAATGCTGGGTTTTAGGCTGACGGGCTACAAATCATAGACTCATCAGTGAGATTTACCGCAAACTCGACTTTCCCCTCATTTTTAGCAAGCGGCAATGCCCCCATGACAACGACACCCGCTAATTCATCATGGTGCACTGATCCCGTCAACTCATGGGTGACAAAGTGCTCATGCTCTGAGCTTCTGAGTGCTCAGGAGAGTACGTCGACGGTGTTTTACACCTTACAGGAAGGAGCTTCCATGGTAACTGGCAGTTTGTTGTATATATACCAGAATGGTCCTACATGGGAAATGCCCATGGACTGCTGTTATGACTGCGAGATCTCGGCCGAAGAAGTGAGCCTTTTGTATTGGCCTGTCGAAGAAAATGTTGCAAACGCGTCAATGGCGAACTTAACAACTCCATACACTTTGATATCTGATGGTTCCACATAGTAAGTGCTACTCTATGCTTTTGTTCTACGGGCTGACACTACATCAAGCGTATCTCCGTCGGTATATGTCAGCTACACCAATCTAATCGCCACTGTCAACTGTGTACTCACGGCCGCGGTACAAACAGGAAGTACTTATAATACTTTGATAGCATATCCACCTGAAGCACTGTCCACTCAAGCATGTACGCCCCTCACGGCGTCAGGCGACCCTTTTTCGCTAGAAGAAGGATTCAAACCGATCAATTATACGCAAATGGAACAGCAAACTGACTTTTGTAGCATACGCAAATACCCAGTCATAGGCAACGACAAAAATTGGACCAGTGAAGCTGTTCCCTTCTATCTTTCTTTTCCTCCCGGGCTCTCCTTGATAGACCCTGCATGGAAGTCTTGCAAGATTTTTGAGCCAGGTGTACTGGACCCTCCTCGAACTCTCAACAAGGCAACGGCCTTGGTGGGATTAGGCGAAGGGGGGGGTCAAACCTCGGCGGCGGCCCCTGGAGCAAAGCCAACACCTGGACAAGTGTCAGCGACGCCCGCTCCGACGACGGAGAACGGTGGAACTAATGCAGCAGGACCACCAAACCCCCTGCCTGGTTTCCAAGATTCTGACCCTCCGACGGCAGGCCCACCGGAAGATCACGGAGGGAATGGCGAAGGAGGGCCCGGAGGAGCAGCAGGAAACAATCAAGGAGATCCGAACCCTGGTGCCGGTATTACGCAAGCCGCTGGTCTTGCGAGTACCCCGGGAGGCTCGAATAAGCCACCTGTGGACGGCGACCCGCCTCTTCCCTCTGTTGGAAATTATCAAATTGAAGGAACAGGGGGTGGGGGTATCGTAATTGGAAGTACAACGCTTCGTCCTGGCGACCAGACAACAAAGGATGGCACTCTGATATCAGTCGGCAGTGGTCGCGTAGTCATAGGCGATAGCACAATACTCCTAGCTACACCTACTGGTGATGTCTCGGACCCAAATTCAGTTGTTGAAGCCGCACCAGATCCGGTCATTATTGGTGGAAATACTGTGGACAGACTACCAGGCGGCGGGGTCTTGATAGCAGGCTCAACATACTCGCCAGGGAGTCACATCACAATGTCTGGTATCGCCGTCTCTATCGCCACCGACAACGTGATCGTAGACGGTGTCACATATACTTTACCATCTCAAATCACTCCAATTCCGGTTCTGTTTGGCGGACAAACAATCGCAGTTGCCAAAGCATCGAACGGAGGAGTCGTTATTGGGAGTTCCACATACTTGCCAGGAGCTCAAGCTAATGTATTTGGCAGCACGGTCTCCGTAGGCGAAGACAACATAGTCGTTGACGGATCCACTTACACTCTCCCAACATATCCTACAAGCAAAATGATCGTGTTCGACGGGAAGTCCATTGCAAGAGCTTCCAGTGGCGGCCTTATCATCGGCGACTCCATCATACCGCCAGGTGGCCGAGCTACCATCTCAGGCCACTTGGTCTCTGATGGCTTCTCATCAGTGGTAATCGATGGCAGCACATACGCATTACCAACGAATACCATATCTGAGGATCTCATTCCCCATTCGCTCACGCTTGCAAACGGAGTCATCATCAGCGCAGGCGGTATGGCGGCCACGATATCTGGCACAACATACGCGATCCCTTCTGACGCCAGGGTGGTCCTGGTCAATGGTAAAACCATGGCATTACCGACCGAATTTAACACTGTCTTCACGGTAGCTGGTCAGATCTTTACCGCGAATCCAACTGGGTTCGTGGTCAGTGGTTATACAGTTCTCCAAGGTGGATCAGCAATCACGCTTTCGGGCACAGTGGTATCGTTAGGGCCTTCGGGCCTACAGGTCGGCTCGTCGACAACCCCTCTCGCCTTTCCGCAGGAGACGGCCGAGTTACAGTCAGTGTTTACAATAGCCGATCAAACCTTCACTGCAAATCCAACCGCGTTCGCAGTCGATGGTCACAGCGTGTCCGTAGACGGTCCGGCAGTCACGCTCTCTGGGACTCCAGTTTCACTGGGACCTGAGGGACTGCAAATCGGTTCTACGACATGGCCTCTGACGCTTGCGCAGGAAACAGCTGATGTTGGCCTTGGCGGACTGATAATGTCTGGTTTTGGCGGCGGGGCTGGTGCGGCTGCAAATGTTTCGAGCCCGTTGGTCTTCACGGGAGGAGGTCCGAGGTTGGGAGATGGAGCGTGGAGTACCGTCCTAGCAGTGTCCGGTATGTGTGTTATTCCGTTGATATCCATGTTGTGGGTGATATAGCATTTTCTGTCTCGGCTTTGATTTCAGCGAATATTGCAGTACACGAACGCTGTAGGTCTCACGTCCTCTAAAAGATGATCGGACGGAGGTGGACTGGGTTTGAGGAAGGCGGATTATGTTTGGAGAAATGAGCTGGAGGGGTAAGGTCTTAAATGAGATGGAGAACAGCCATCCTGTCCGTTGTAAAGGAAAAAGATATAGGAGCTCAACAGGCAAGTCGTAAGCGAAAGAGTCAGCTCACCAGATGCCATGAACGCATTTCACACAGCAGAAAGAAAGAGGAAGAGTAGGAGGAGGAGGAAGAGAAGCTGGAAGATTGAGTGAGAAGCAGAGGGGGGACATCAAAGAGACAGTATGCGGATCATAACAGCTTGGTGGGTGTATGATAACGCAAATGCGAGAGTGTAGACATTTACATTCGAAAACTTGTGGACGAGATGGGACATACCATGACATCTTGAGAATTCCGTTCACAAGCCTACGCCATATCCCGAGGTTTATACCGTTAATCTTGGTGCTTGGGATTGATCGGTACGTTCGCTAAGTCGAACCTGCAATTCGCAGCTGGCCAGTTGTAGTTTGATATGCTACAGCCTCGCGCAGAGCATCTCCAGGTCTGTCTCGATTGTGACTGTAAGCTTGTGTAATTCTTTCCAGGAGGCCATTTGATGTATATGAACTCCTCATGGTCCACTCCAACTTTCGTAGATAGTGATAGGTTCAGATGAGTTCAACAAATCCATGTTACCAGTGGTAGTACATTAATGCTCGTGCCTTCACAACTTCTTGAGCCTGTCAAAAAACACTGATACCACATAGTACTTGCATTGAGAAATTTGATGCTCAGTAAGGCAGCAAATTTCGTCGCTGAGCTTGAATATACAGTTGGCAACAAAGCCAATGGTAACTTGAAGATATCCGGCGAACTAGCCTTGTCTGCTGAGCTACAACGGTTCTGCTTCTTCTTAACGATATGGCAAACAATGCACACTGTAGGCATTATTACAGGCTTGCTCTGGTCGATCACGATAAGCCCAGATCCAGCCCCAAGTCTGCTTTCCCTACGATGCAGCCAGATACTAAGGAGCGAACCACCTACAATTGGCGTTCTGCAAGCTTTGAGATCTTTTCCGAAGCTTGACTTTCAACTCCTACCTCCACTATCTGATCTACACCCTTGTAGTCTGGGATATCCAAATCATACTTTTCAGCCACTGAGGCCGGGAGGAACCTTCGCATCATCAGCGATGAGGCGAAATTTTCGTTACGCCCTGGACCAAGAAACGACTTACCTCCCCCCAACAAAATGCGTCCCCATGAAGTGCTTCACCAGCGGCTTCGGTGCCGTCAAACTGATCAAACTCGCAGGCATGAACTTAGCCCCCGGCCCGCTTTTCGGTGGTCCATCTTCAATACTCCAGCTCGAAGGCGCATCCACAGACAGGATCGGCACTTTGGTATTTTCCATTGCGCTTATGACCTCTCTGAACGGATCACGTACTTCGCCCTGGAAGCTAAACCCGAAGATAGCATCAACAACATGATCCGAAGTCCTAAGAGGAGATTCAAAATCTTCAGTGAATGGAATGTCGAGGTTTTTTAGCTGCGTGGCTAAACGCTCGTAGATTTCGTTGCCGGTCTTTTTGGGAAAGAAGATGGTGGGTTTGTAGCCGTAGTGCCAAAGATGCCGGGCTGCGACAAGACCGTCACCGCCTAGTCGTGTAAGCCTTCATCTCTACTAGGTCTATATATCGAGACGATACCTACCGTTGTTGCCAGGTCCGCAAGCTACGAGGATATTCTTCCCTTTGCTTGGTGGGTGAACGCGGTAGACTGCACAACACTCAATTGGACCGACAGATTTTCAACATAGAAGGTTGGCAGACCTGCTTGTGATACCGAAAGGCCGGCCAATTCCATCAATTGATCGAGGGAAAAGGCTCCGACACTCATGAGGTCCTTATCCAACGCCGTGGCGTTCTTGGCGTTGAGGGTCTGGAAAGCCAGATCAGTGTTGCTACAAGCAGGATGGCAGTGCACTGACTCTAAGCGCCATATTTACCAATCTATATAAGGCTTGGTGGAGTATCAACAGGATAGACTGATGTCTGAGGATGGTAGTCGGACTATGTCATTATGACGATGTCTCAGATGTGTGTATGTAAGAGATGACTAAGCAATTCTCTTTTCTGCGACATTTTCAGATCTCTACAAACATCCCCATATCAATGAATTGAACATTTTCAAAAGATTTATGGGGCACCTCCTATACCCTATACTACAGGCTCGAGTAATAGCTAACAACTACGAAAGGGACATTCCAGTGTCTTTTCTCTGACTAGTTTTAGAAAATAAGCTTCGAACGACAGCGCTGAATTCTCTTCACAGTTACTCGAGGAGTATGAGGTAATAGCATCTGAGGCCTGGAGACTAATGTCAGATACTCTCATCTTATCTCCAGCTGTGGATGTGCTTATGGCTATTCTTGCGTTCTCGGTTTCAAAATTCAAGTTTGAATCCTAGACTAAGATTCTTACGGTATGAATAATTCTTATGAAGATTAGTACAAAGGGTACCGCGTAGTTTGATACTTCTGCCCATGGTGGTGCATTCAGGGGCCTTTGCCGGTGTGATTGCGACTTCTGATCGCTCCATCAAGACGGTCTTTTGAAATCTCTTCTTCTTAATCGAGGCACACAAAACATGTGACAACAGCTGTGGGTTTCTTGTATGGGCACCAACATGTGGCAGTAACATGCGTTCCCATGAGGAACGTAATATAAGTGGGTTGCAAAGACACTTTCTCAGCTGGCGACCTGTCTATAGCAGGAGAAATATGAGCTCTCTTATCAACTTTTCACGCGGAACGCACACTTACCAAGACAACAAGAGACGCACAATTGGTTGGAAGAGTTTGGCCGCATTCTAAGCCTTGCTGACGATAGTGATGTTGGTTATTACGTCTATCAAGTACCAAATGTGATTTCGGCTTTCCTAGAAATAGGCATCAATGAGAGTACCAACGAACCAGTAATCGTAAATCATTGATGTGTTTGATGCTTTTTGGCCAATGTCCTTGATTTTTGTTATTCTCGGGGCTGAGTTATTGAAAGGTCCGCTGTCCGCTAAAGTCAGTTTCGAAGCCTTACCTCGGTCTGCAACAGTACGTCGGTAATCCCGTGTCAGCTTCTTTAGGCATCAGCTCTTCTGTGCGCTATATTTTCTCTACTAGACTATGAGGATAGAGTGATCAGCAGCCATCATGACTAAGCAAGGCTTCAACAAACTCTTCAAGTAACGCTTCCAAGTGAAGAAGCAAGGTGCGATCGACCGGAGTTCAAGAGTAAAACATGGGTGAGTAATCTTTATGCACCGCGAGTGGTGGGCAGCTGTTCTTTGATGTACCCTACCGGTACCCTCTCCCTCGCTGAGGAGAAAAAGTATATGATGCCACGAACCAGAGCAGGAATGGTGGCAATATTAGGGCGGACTGCAATGTCTTTCGTAACAGAGTGTCAGACACATGTATATTGCGCAAAGGTAAGTTTTTATGAGCATCGAAGGCGCATACTGGGGGAAAACACTTATCATAAACCGAAACTGGGGTTTGATGCGACTAGGCTGGGCGCAGGAATGCTTTTGGCTTCTGTCATTGTTGGAACAGCCATAGAGCAGTCTCCACATCAAAATGCATCTTATTTTGGTATTGCAAAGTTTGCATTGTTTCCAAGGCTAGATACCCGTCAAAGCAATGAAGAGTTCCAGGCCAAATGTTGAGGAGTATCGTCTGGTACATTCTAGATTACGTTGTCTTCAATAAGACGAGACAGATAATTCACCAGGACTGTGGTAATGATCAAAGATATCCGTGATCTGAATGTGCTGAGTTTGACTGCAGCTTCTTTTGTTGACAACAGAATGCGAGCAGACTTTTGCGCAAACACACATGACAAAGGCCCGCTGAGCATATAAGACTAAGAAACTCCCATCATCTTCCCATTCAGTCAACAACCTGAGCATCTTACTAGTCAAGCCACTATGTCTCGCACACCACAGAAGGCTTATGTTTCAGACCAGGACGGCGAATCAGAGCAGTCATTTTCCACCGCTCCCCATGACCAGCTCACACCTACTGAGCCTCCATTACGACCTGCATTTGAGGATGGGCCGCAACTCACGGGGAGCCGCTCGCCAGCAATACCACCACAGAGGCCTCAACAGCCACGACCTGCATATTCTTTGGGACAAGAAAATTTGGCTGGAGCAGAAGAGTCATATGATGAAAATGCACAACGAGGTTTGTTCGCGATATCTAATCCTCAGAATGTAAGCTAAGCATTCTTCAACAGCGTCACGAAGACAGTCACGTTCGAGTTCGTGTGATGCTGTTGTTGCTGGTGGCTTTGAACATCATCGCGCTGCTCAAGTGTTCAGAAGGCTTCAAGATAACGACAACTCCATGGCCAATGCGTCCCGTAATCGCGAAGAGAAGCATGATAGACGCCCTAGTAGCGACTTCAATGCAAGCCACGTTCGATCGCGACCCACAGAGACTTTTCAACGAGATCGAGCCTTTGAATTTGACTCTGGATCAGAAGCATTCGGCACACGCGCTCAAAGTCAAGGTTCATATTCCGAAGGTTCAACAGCCTTCACCAACTTACCCAGCGTGAGCGGCAGACGACGACAGCTCGAAGGTCACGGAACGAGGTCTCATTTCAAAGATAAGAGTCGCCAAGAGAACTCCCCAAGGCGTCCAAATGGGCAACGACCGCCCTCCTGGTCAACCAGCGATGATGTTAACTCTGAAAGCCAGTATGGACAAGGTCGTCTCCCACCTCGGTCTTTCGTTCATGGTGCGCGTCTTTCGTTTCGCCGAGGAAGGCCGTCAATTACAGACGGAGTGAGCGCCGACGGTGGGCTGCAGCCATCTGGCTACGAAATTACCCTACCATTGATGCCAAGAGCTCCACTACTGCAAGACGTCCATAATGAACAGCGCTTTATTAGGCTGGAACAGCGCTCTACCGAATTAGCATTCCAGCTCATGGCTGCGAGGGTCAGGTTGAGGGAAGTGGAGAGGCGTCTTGCTCTGTTGGAGAAGGGCTCTGGTAGAAAAGATCGAGGCATGGGAAGGGAGGATGATTATGCCTGAGTCTGATCGCGCGAACCTTCGATGTAGACAGGAACAAGCTTTGTTGCTGCCTTTAGAATAGGATGACGTGTTTCTTTCAATTGGACAGTGTGCTTAGAATCTTTGCAATCAATGATTGTATTCATAATTGGGTATCTAGGCATGGTGTGGGCTGCAAAGAAGCAACATTTCGCTAAAGGCGGGAAATGTGATTTGAAGGCGAGATGCAGAGTAATAGATTGTAACATTATAAAATAAACAGCAGCCGTAAAAGGTGCATAGCGTTCAGTGTCTCACGTGTTAAATTACACGCCTCGAATGATGTCCCATGTAATGTTAGATCCAGACTGGAGTAAAGCAGAGGTATCATGCGTTAGAATATGTTCCTTAGCATGAAGAAGTCATGGAAAACCAGAAGCCCCTTACGGAGACTCGAGTGTCGCTATCAAAGGTTCCTGGCGAGAAGAGAATGGCAGGTATTCTCAAGCATGCTAATGAATGACTAAGCATACAGGATAATAAACCAATCAAAATACAAGCTCGACAAGGTTGGCTTGCGCCTCGATCTTTACCAAAAGCAGTATCATCTAGCGAGATCCGCTTATGGTCTGCAAAGTAATGCGAACACTAATGCTACGGAAAGCTGTAAATATCTGTGTGGTGCTTCCAGACTCTGAAAAGACCCTGAAGCATGTTCATGTTGTCGAGGTTAAGAATGCGGAGGCAGCAACGAGCATTTGTCGACTATCAGTCTCGTTTCCGCGTCGCAGTCTCCTATTTAGAAGTCTCAACGCAATGTCATTTCCTATGAGTTTTCAAGGAGGGCAAGGTATAATTTGACACTTTATACCTGAGAGCAATGCCAGAGTACTAATGATCTTTAGTTATCCACCCCAATCAAAGTGGAGACATACAGACTCAGATTGAGAAATGGAAACAACTATCCCTTGAAGAACACCGCCTGCGGCTGTATTGCGAGACGAAAGTAGGTTGGAAATGCTTTACATATATGTGCCAAACTAATTGCTCCAAGGCCAACGAAGATAACGGTCGTGGCCAGCATGTCTACGCTCATCATTGGTCCCATCAAGCAAAGGAGCACGCCCATAAATCGGACGAGTTCAATCGAATCTGTATGCAATTGATCCTTCAACAGAACAGTGCAATTCCGTCTAGCATTGCTGCCTTCAATGCCGGTGCCTCGATGCAGCCACCTTCAAGTCTGAATCAAGGTAGCCAACAGACGTCTCAGCCGCAACCTTCGTATCCACAGCACCATGTTCCACAGCATATGGGTAGCAACTATTTTCATCCCAATCATCCACCGCCTCAAAACAGCCCTCAGCCATCTCATATCGGAGTCCCCCATTACCAGCAGCCTCAACCGGAATATCAGCATCCTCAGTATTCACTTCAACAACCCCAAACAGGTTACTCTCAGCCTCAACCACAATTTCAGCAGAGTGGACCTCCTGGCCAGCAACAAGGTTACACTCCACAGCAAGATCAGAATTTCCCGAACCTTCTTTTTAGGCTTGCTAAGGGCTGTTGTACCATAATGTGACCTATCTCAAGAAATACATCTTTTCTAGTTTTCCGAATATGTTGTTGTCACAAAAGTTGCCTGATCGGTTCGTCCTTTGGTTTCAACTAAGACCTATGACGGTTCTGTGTCGCTGAGCACTTTGATGATTGGGACCTTTCTAGCAATGCAGACAGACCCGGAGCTAATGCTGCTGCAGGGGTGGTATAGCTAATCGATTGACGAACAATAATTATGCGAAATCGAGAGTTCGCAAGGTGGCTGAATTTTTTTTGTTCAATTCTGCGAATTTAGGGTAAGAAAGGTAATTGATTTTACCGGATAAAGCCTCCTATATGTGTCACATATCAGCAACTCAACACGGAATGTTACCAGGTCCGACGAAGATAAGTGCTCAATCAAGTACGTAAAGGTCTTAGCAGCAATAACGCCTTCGACTTTCGAGGACTGTCACCTTTATCAATGTTTCAGGACACCACGACTCATCTTTTGCCTAGAAGCCCACCCAAATTGGCTAGCCACCATTGACTCAATGCAAAATCTGCGATTCTCTTCAGTCGCGCAATCTGGCTGTCTTTCCACCCTACGCTAGAGATTACTTCTTATGATAAGTCATAAACCTATTCTGGAGCGGGTAACGTGAGTTGAGGAGGTACCATAGATGCGGTAGATGCTGTCGCAGCCATTTGACAGACAGGTGGCCTGACACCATCCCATTTACCGATTTGTGGTCAGTGTTAGTACGTAAGGATCTCAAAGCCTACAAACTCGATTATCGATTACCGGCTGCTTCACTCTTGGTAATGATGATATTGTCGATAATAAAGGACATAGCGCCCGCGGCATTTCAGCACCCAATCGGGTTGGCTGGCTTTCCGTGGCCCGAGAAATCTAGTGGAAATGTGTTCATTCAAGATTGTGTTTCATGCAGCTCTTGCGGGGTTAGTTTGAGGCTATCCAATCAAACAGGCGGTCAATTACGTAGAATGAGATAAATCAGCCTTACGCTATCCATGTCCTCCAATTGGTAGCCTCACTTTCACCAACGACACACCCTTTTTCTTGCCTCCATCTCTCAGCTCACAGCTGACACTGATGTTTTGGCTTCGTCATGGCCAAGCAGCCCTCTCCGGATGGAAGGTTAGTCTATCTCCACTGCTCATCAATCTTCAGCGGGGCGAACGCGCAGATTCGAAGGGCAAAGAAGATATCTCAACTTCTTCAGAAGCATAAGGCATCCATCAAGATCCTTACAAAGGAATTCACCTTACCAGTTATTGCTGCAGCTGCGAAAGAGTTGTTGGAAGAGCAGATTTTCGAGTCCTTACCTAGAGCAAAGCTCCGTTACCCAGAGTTGTTTCAGCAGTCAGAGACGCAAGAGGCCGAAAGAGCGGCCTCGGAGGCAGAAGTCATCAGGATCGAGGCGGAGGCAGCACAGGATCTAGTGCTGACATCCGATGATGAGGGAGGAGATGAGTGCCTGGACTTTGAGCATAATCAGCGGGCTGAGCCTGAAGGGACAGGAGAAGACGAAGCCGAGGCCGGGGACAATGTTCATACAAGCTCTGTTGAATTGTGGCAAGTTTAAAAGCTCTAGACAGGACACTCGGCGACGTTCACCCAGCTAATATCCATGATAGCCAACAGTCAAGGTTTGAAGCACACCATGAGCTCTCTATCCCCAAGCTTCACCCTGTCTATTTGCCATTCAAAACGCAGCATAAAATCCTGGTTCCAATTCAAGCCTTGCTCGAAGAATGCTGTCTGGACTTCGGCAACGCTTGGGTCCCAGATCTAATGGAAGCGCAGAAGTGGAACGAAGCAGAGTCTATTGAACTCACCCAATGGTCCAAGAGAGTTTCGAAATACGCGAAGTCTTTACCTCCATCGGCCATCAAACCAATTCCCGGGAAAAGCCTGGCGGAGGTACTTTTTGGAACAAGTACCCTTCGTCACTCAGCTGTTCATCGCCTGCCAACTAGCGCAGCCGGAATTGTAAACATGCTCAGTGCAGCTATTACATTTGCAGAAGTTCTGAGAGACTCCAAACGAGCGGAGAAGGTGGCGGAAATCAAAACGAAATTAGAGGCTAGCATAGAAGAAATTGTGCATCATCAAAATCTGCTCGAACGCAAGCTCATGGATCAATTTGAGGATATCGCGCGTCGGAGAGCTGAACTTGATGAGTTGGAAAGATCATCCATCGAAGAGATGCTGGCAACGGACAAGAAGCAACGCACTGAGGTTGCCTCCGCCTTTGAAACCATTCTTGTTGGTTCCCAGCTGGTCTCCACTTTTTGCGGCTGCAGTCATACACCGAGCTTTGACGGAACGAAGGCGGACTCTAAAGTAGAAGGAAACATCGACAGCAATTGGATTGGTATGTTTCTATATGCTCTGTTCTTCTAGTTCAAGCCCCCTCTGTCCCTATACCTACTCTTACACTCACTCTAGGACGTGAATTGAAACCCCTAGCTGGAATTAATGAAGCACAAGTCTACGACCAGAGTCGACTCGGCGAAGAGAAACCTCAGCAAGCCGAAAGCTTGGAAAACGATGATGGACCTCATTGTCACGATGATATTGGTGGCAGTGTCGGAGAGGAACCGGAGGTGTCAGAATTGACCTTTCCAACTTCAAGGTCTAAGGGAAAAAAGAAAAAAGGCAAGAAGGCTGCAGCATGGGACTGGAGTACTCCTGCAGCTGAAGAAGCACTTATACTCGTCGACGAAGCTCCTGCTTCAGAAGATGCGTGTCCTACCCCAGTAGATGCTACTCATAATGTGGGTTGGACATTGCCCCAACAAAGAGCTTGGAGTTGTGTTGCAATTAGTAGTGTTGCTGCAGAGCCGTATAACGCAGCAGAAGAACCTATCCCTGCCGAAGAACCTTCCTTCGCTGCGCCGACGGAGGCTTCCGTCACATATAAGCCTTCTATTATAGCGTCAGTGGAAGTACCCTTGCCGGAGGATGCCGTTCCTGCAGAAGAGGCAATCTCCAAAGAGGACCTTGTAGGATTGGAAAATGCTGCTCCTGAGGCCCCGCTGGAAGATTTACAAGCGGAGCCAATTATCGAAGGCTTCGACAGCGCAAACAAAAATGCGCTCCACCAGTATATGAATATTTCACAGGACCTAGAGGATCCCCTTGAACCAACACCTGAGCCTGACATTGCTCCAATGCATGGTGTTCCAGCTGAGGATGGTGCGAGCCTTATATCGTCTCCAAGGCCTGCTCTTCGTGCCGGTCGCGATGATTTTGATTTCAATTCGCCTCCTCCGTCGGTGAGATTATCCACCAAAACTTCTGTCCCTGATACTGCAGCCCCAGAGGCGCCAATGCAAGATAGTCATACCATCACCCTTACAATTCTTAGCGGCAGCAAGGTCCTCAGATGTGTCATCTTGATCAGAGATTGCACACGGACAGCAATCTTGAACGAAGCAAAAGCATATTGCATGAAGTGTGCGCAAGATGATCAAAGTTCGATTGGGGATTTGGCGTTGGTGTCGTTGGAAATGTACGAGTACGACATGGACTTGTCCTCGTATGAGGTTGAAGATCTATCCTCTTTGATTCGGACTGTTGAGAAAACGGGTATCCCGAGATTTACGCTTCGGATCTCTGAAAGTTGAGAAGTATTAAGATCGAGGTGTTTTTTCAATCCTTGGGTTTTGAGGACGAGCTTCTCACGTGGGGTAAGGTCAAGTCTGAAATCACATGATGCACGTTGTTATGAGGAGCGCAAATCTATGCAAAACAGAAATAGAATGATAAACCTGATATAAGTCGTCAATATTACATTGTTAACTGTGTCAATACGGTCCAGGGAAATTGATAATTATCGTTATTGTCAACTTGGTGTGCAATAAGACGCGAGAAAGCGTACCTTCACGGGATAAGCTGACCAAATAATACTGAAGCCCCGAAAAAGACTATGATTTGTTATCAAGTAAATTGTCTCAACAGATCTCCTTTCTTTCGCAGTCCGAGCATCTACTTAGTTTCTCGAATTTCATAGTCATTCCTCATCTCTTCCATATAATTTGCTCTCGTTATGACATCGCATTGGAGTTCACATCCAATAGCAAATACAGAACGAACGGCCCTTTCGATATCAAAGACCCGAATTATGCATCGCCAAGCCAGTCATTCAGTCGTGGCTCTCTCGTCTCAGATTGACACACCGACGACCACAATCACAATCAAACATGATCCGAGCGGTGTCGATAGAAAAGCGAAAGAGCTTGGGAGAAGCGATCGCCACAGCAGAGTTGCCTAATCAGTACGTGCACCGTTCACGAGTTGACATGAAAAGTACATAATCCATTTAGCATAAGAATGCCGAGACCAAGAATAGGCCGGGCATCAGCAGCTTTATATCGACCAGACCCCACCGTATCTCGAAACATCAACCAATGTCTTTGTAGTCTGGGTATGTAGCGTATCATATTTTTGGGCAGAGGGGACACTTTAGATGAATAGAGCCATCTTTCCACCGAAAAAAGTACATACCGTTCCCTCGTAATTCATGTCTTAGCCAATCTCGTTCCTGATGATACTACCGAAAAGCGCTCGTGCCGAAGCCCTGGTAAATTCCTCTAAATGGCTTCAGGAAGCACTCTCTCACCAATAAGGTTCAACATCGCCTCCGGCCCAAGTCCCTCATACGATTTCGGACGAGGCTCCCTCTTAGACTCCCATCCATCTACTTTCTCGAAACCACCCATTTCATCGCTCCAAGCCTCAAAATCTCCATCGACCCTAGCCCCTACCCCACGCGTCTTCACACTCAACCTCTTCCCACTCACCCCCTCATC
>JASZXT010000606.1:0-16270 GCA_035521555.1 Lecanoromycetidae sp. Uapishka_2 | reverse complement strand
GGTAAGGAGAGGGTGGTGAGGGAGGGGGTGGGAAATGGAATGCAAGAGGAGGTTATAAAGGACGTTAGAGAGGAGATGAACGAGGTGGTGGAAGAGGAAGTGAAAAAGGAGGCGAAAGAGGAAATGAAAGGCGAGGCGACGGTTGGTGCCAAACAAGAAGCCAAAAAAGAAGAAGTCGGGATGTTGGCCGTATACAAAAGCGAGGACAAGATGATCAAAGAAGACCAGACGAAGAAGAGCGCGAGCAGAAACAAAAAGAGGAAGACGGAGGAGCAGGCCAAACTCCCAACCAAGCGTGCAAAAACATCGAAAATCAGGAAAGAGGATGATGATATTTCGGAAAACGACGATGTCTTCGAGGTCCTGACTAAAGAGGAGGTGGAGGCAGAAAACAAGAAGCGCAAAAGGGAGGAGGATGACGAAACCTCCGATTCTGATTGCTATGAAGCGTTTGATTAGGGTTTGGGTGAGAGGGATAGATAGGAACGCTTGCGCATGTTTGACGATTTGCTCCAGGTCAGGGGGACGTGAAATTGGAAGGGGCGAGCTGCCACTGATCAAGCAAGGTCCAAAGGTTTGTCAGTGGGGCTCGAGCATGAAAAGTGAGACTTATCAAATGCTTACCATCGTGGGTTTTACCTTGGATTGTGAATCCGTTCTGTGCAACGTGCGAGGAAGCCCCTGGAAAACCAGAGCCGAGTCAAATCTGCATAATGGTAGCAGGTAGATAGTCTCCATCTATTGAAGATTATTGATCTAGCCTCCCCTGCAGTCGTTTCGAGCCGGAGAAAAATACGATACTACTCCCAGTGAGTATGATAGCTAGCAAGCTGTGGTTCGTCAATGTGTTAAGGATACCGTTCGTCTACCTCATCATTGGCCGTTCTAGCTAGATGGTATTCACAAAATTGCTTCGCGACAGCTCAGGAGTTATTGCGCGGAGCACTGTTCACGGTAATCAACAGCACACTTTCGTAGACGGGATGTCCTCACTGCTGAGACACTGAGCGGTAAGCTGCTTCCTGCTCAATTAATTGAGGACTTCCAGCAGGTGCTGCCATGTTAAGGTAGCTCTCGGTGAAAAAGCTGCTTGGCTTCACCAGCAACGATGGGTAAAGCAAGAATGGATGCGTGATGAAACGGCAAATTTCACACTCAAGCTTTCAATTTGATTGTTTCCACACTGCTAAGTATGCGGTCGCTATGTCGTTGGGTACCTTGGTCGTAGCTCAATCCTTTGAGAATTGCTCATTAGCCATGGGGAAAGTCTTTTGCGCCTCTGCACCACCTCTAGAGAGAGAAATGAGGTCGAGATTCTGCCTCTCGCAGACGTTTTCTCTTGACGCTTGCGACACGGGCGCTGACTGCATCAAGATCGAATTCCCAAGAACTTGGACCACCTTTGAATTCGCCATTGGAAGCATCTTTCCTTCCCCAGGTTCTGAGAGCGGTGTGGCCCTGCCCTCCAAAGCAAACGATGTTCTCACCAGCATGGCCCGGCAAACGTCCCAGGGTTTGAACGACATGGGGAAAGTCATCTTCCGTGTCGTAATCATAAATGATGAACTTTTCGCGGTATCGATAATCTCCTAGGACGTCATTGACGGTCCAAGATGCGATATCGTCAGTCTCATCCGCACGTGGATAATCATTGGTCCCATCTTCCTCAAGTGCGAGAATCGCGTCAGCTCCATTGTAGTTCTTGTTGTCGAAAGGGTTTCCCTGCACCACCCGTATCATTGGAGACGAGGCAGACCATTGATACAAGGCGTCTGTGCTCCATTCATAAGCAGCTTCTATGGTGTAGTGTAGTTCCAAAAAAGTGACGAAGGGTGGAACCGAGAAAGTGCGACTGACGACTGGATTGGATGTCTTGAGCAAGGTGACTTGAATGATGAAGTCCCCGGCCGGTAGCGCAACTGGATTCGACATACTATCACAGGTGTCAGCGCTGTCTTTTCAATTGAAAAACGAGAACGCTCACATTGCAGCTGGCGCGGCACGCTCATGTGAATCCAAGTAGTCGTCCACACGAGCGCATACTTCTTCGAGATCCACATTCCAAGTACTCGGACAACCAGAATCAAGCAAGCAAGATTCCCAGGCTTCAAGTGTGGTGTAGCCCTGTCCACCCACACATGTTATTTGGCCGGACTTGGATCCCCGAGATCGACCCACGACTTGAATACTATGTTGGTAGTCATTGCTGTTATAGCTGTAAAGCATGAACTTCTCAGAATATCGAAAGTCATCGAAGACTTGGGAGATTTTAACATATCCAATGTCTACACTCGGGGAATCGACGGTGCCAGAAAGCAGACCAATCCTGAGAATGAATGGGAGTTCGCATTGTTGGACTACTGTGAGAGGGTTCCCATGAACGATCTTGAACGTGGGGAATATATCAATAGCCTTAGGCTTGGGATACCATTCGAAAGCGGCTTCTATAGCTGTACCAACATGGTCGAAAGTGTCGTCAGCAGGTACAGACAGCAGTCGAGACACTGCAGGATTGCTGGTCTTGAGTAGAGTGACCTGAAGCAGGTAGTTGAGCGGAGCTGGTGAGGCGGCGACAGACATGCTACACTGGCTGTCAGTCTTACCCACAGGTAGAAAGAGTGGATGATCTCACTTTGCTACTGATACTCGATGACCGATAAGCTAAAGTGATTTGAAGTCGTCCCAGTGGGTCTGGGAGATACTTATGTCAGCTGTGCAGTGTGCTTGTCGAGTAGCTTCGAACGATCAATTAGCTCGAGACTGCTGGTGCTTATGCCTTGAAGCCTCAATTCAAGTGAAATGGTGGATTCTTGAAGTTGAAAGATGGTAGAGGATCGGGAAGACATCTATAGACCCTGAGCCTCGCCTTCACTGTCTCGAAAGCAAACGCGTGCACCTTAGTGTGTATGTTTACCTTCACTTTGATTGGGCGTTCAACTTGCATTATCTGGCGGTGAGAACAGCGAAGTGATTTTAAGACCACATACGTGATTGGACAGCGATACCTACAGGAAAGTGACGGAAGGAGGGGACCCAGTACCACATCAGACCACTTCTTCACCACCCGCTTACTTTGTTCGGGAGCTTGAATGGAAATCCTCTACCAGGTGCGAAGGACTGTCTTCCAGGATACCATCCAAAGCATATCCAAAGGTTCTCAAATATTGGTTCAGCAAAGATACCAATCCACGTCAAATTGTCACCTAAACGCTGCAGACCGCCCTCTAGTATTCTCTCAATCAACCTGAAAAGTGAGGGTCTCCTAAGCTTGAGAACCAACGGTTATTGACACATCTCAGCATGTCCACTCAAAGCCGTTCCGAGGATTACCTTCTTCAAGTCACAATACGCAAAACCAAGAATCCGGCAGTGTCTCGCATTCTATCGGTCCCAATCTCAATCAACTTTCGCTGGCTCCACTTGGCTATTCGTGTCGTCTTTGCCAAGGAGGGCGAGCATGATCGGTACCACAGCGAGGCACGTTATCATTTTAATGTTGTTGATGGCAATCCTCTCGGGGCGGGGTATGATGAGCTTCAGGACAGCCTCCTCCGACTCAACGTGGATGGTTCGGCAGGTACGCCAAACACTGGACCAAGACCGCGGGAAGTATGGGATTCGAGTGAGGTCACTATGCCCGAAGTCTTCTCGAACGTCAGTTTTCGAGATAGGTATATGACCTACACCTACGACGGAGGCAACATCTATGTCATCCAGATGCTTGGTCGCTCAAATGAAGACAAGGATGGGAGGATCACCTGTATTGGCGGACAGGGGACTATCACCAAAGATTATTGGCATCAACATCGTGTTGCAACGGAGGTTGGCGATCAAGGTGGCCCGAGCGCCTCGGACTTTGATCTAAGAGCAGTGCAATATCAATTGGAAAGACTGGACAACGGCAGATACTGCCAGGAGATGGAATATGCGAAGAGCCAAAATAGTAGGCTACAGACCGAAACGACAGGCATTGCTACCTTTGGCCTTTCCAGGTGTAGTTAGCTGAATAGGTGGGTGTGAACTACACTTGGTCCAAGACCGCGTGATACCAGTGCTCTTAGATAAGTATGGACCAAGTCAGGATTTGCAGTTGCATACTTCAGCCGGTATATCTGCTTGTGAAAGAGAGACAGTGATTTCTTCTTGCATTACAGCAATTAGATCTTGAGTCTCAAGTCAGCCCATCTCCCGGCCCGAAGTGGATCCAGCTTCATAAGCTCATCTACCCATTTAGCAACGTCGTTAGCTCCTTTGGGCCACTTTCGGCTCTGATCCTTATACAGCATGCTCAGATAGATCAGAGATTGGTAGATCCATTTACAATCTTCGGCGCCATCGAGCATCTCTAGGATCCGCTCTGTTTCTTGCAACAGGTACTCAGATTTCTCTTCTATAGTCAGATCCGGCGCCATTGATTCTGCAGCGTAGGTCGGGTCGAACGTGCACATGAGATTCTGATGATAAAACCACAATGACTGGTCCTCGGACCCAGCCCAAAGTGCTCGCTGGATCAAGTCCAACTCTTGCCTTCCGATCAGCTGTCAAGCTTCATATGGTGACATTGACATAATATTACCTTGATCTAAAAACATGCGCCTTTCTGCTGCGTTTGCCTTCCTCTCATCAAGAAGTCTGGGTATTAGCTTGCTCCGGTTGTGCCAAGCAGAAAAGTTTGACAGGTTCGAGTTAATCATTCTCGTGGTGTATTCAAATTCCTGTTCAGTCATAGCCTCGACATGACTCTCCACCCGCAGTTCGTCACTCTCCAAAGCCACAATGACTTTCCTACGGTAGCCCCAGCCATGGAAATTTCTACTATCCAGGCTCAGCATCTTGCCAACCAACGCAAGCTCTTGCTGCCAGAGATATCGGGTCTGGTCTGGCAGCAAGCGACGTCCAGCCTCTTCAAGAAGCCAAAGCCGGTACTTCCAGATCCAGTAACACTTTGGAAATTTGCGAAGCAGTGGGATGAGAAAGACAAGGTCGTCTGAGATAAGACTTGCTACTGCTGCAAGGTCAACAGTATTGTCTTCAGGGTTCCGTACTGCGGTGGAGAGGAGGTGTCGAAATATTAGCCGGCGATGATTCCATGTCGTATAGTATTCTGGATTCCACCTTAGCAGCTTTGATGTCAGCTCTAGTGAATCAGACGTGTACTGATGTTCGCGAATCTAGCTCTTGATTAGTCAGTGGTATGAATAGATGAAATCCACCCACTCTCGTTGTTACGGATTTGACCAAGTCTCTATAATCGTCAATTCTTTGCAACTCTCTTTTCCGGTCTTCGTCTGTTATGGGCTTTTCGCCAGTGCCTCTAGGCACACCATGCTGCACATCTACATCAGCATTTGGGATCATTAGATCTTGCTAGAAGCTCACACTCGCCATCCGCTGCTAATCTACGCTGTCACGACCAGCACGATGGCGTCTTATAAGAGGGGGAAGTCGCGCTCTTACACACTGATTGTCTGATGTTCACTTTCAGCCCTATTTTCCTTGGCACCACCTCATCTCCGCCACCTGCTTCGAATTTGTTCTCCTTCTTCATCTCTCATCGCCAGTGCATCCGTGTGACACACTAGGCCTGGGTCAGTCATTACTAACATGCATTCTAGGAAGTTTTAGGCGTCGTCAACATCAGCCAATCCATTCGTTTGCCCAAATTCGCTCATTGCTGCTTGGTCTTTTCTGTTTACACTGACGTCCCCGTGCATGCAATGCCTCGGGTAGTCTCCACTTCTTTTGACGACGCTTTTCTCTTTACCGAGTCCACTAGTTCTGAAAGACTTCAGTCTCAACGCATTCATCATGCTACTTCGGCCATAGAGCTTCGAGGCGCCAGGAGACCCAGCCATGCCAGGTCGACAAGCCGCAATGGTAAAGTCCTTCAACGGACACTTCGTACAGTCTCTTTAATAGCCTCGCATCCTTTAAGTGACATAAGTCACAATGCTCGCCAGTCTGTCTCAAATTCCACTTCAGGTAGTGGAAAAAAGCCAATCTCATGTTTGAGTGATTCTGAGCGTGTCGATTGTTGGGTCCAGACACCAGAAGAACGAGGGAGTGACTTTGTTGAAACTCCATCGACTCCGTCAAATTCTGAGTGGGGTAAATCTGCACAGCATTCGTCCGATGGCAACAGCTCTGCAAGCTCTGACGCCTTCCCGTTTCCCCTCAATCCAGTGCCTCTACCAATCGGCAGCCCTGCTAAAGATACTGAGCATGATAACTTCCAGACTCCTAGGCGCAGACTACCTAATGCAAGGACGAAGTATCTCACAGCGTTCCCCTCACCAGACCGTTACATATCCAGCCGCTTCTCGCCCCAAGAGCCGTCCAAGACCTTCCGTCTTAGTAAATCTCCCTCGCAGCTCACCGAATCTGAGAAAATACTACGTCACAACTCGGCTAGTCCAGATCCTTTTAGCCCTTTGATAGTGCCCCGTCTAAGGAGCACTGCGGCTATCAATGGCGATCCTCAAGCAAGGACGACTCGATCGCGCCTTACTGGCACAGCCAACGTTCTCTCCCTCCCACAGGACACTCTCGCTCTCCAGAGTCGGCAAGCCAGCGCGGGAGCAATATGGAATGTCGGTGGCAACGCTCAAATGACCCATAATGGACCTGTCCGCAGCGTTTCCAATGGCCGGGGAGGCTTCGTGAGCAGCGGATCGAATGCGCCGATGTATACAACCCAGTTCCTTGATGAAGACGTCTTTGGGCGAGACGTAGAGCGGATGGAAGCCCGACTTGCTGCAGCTTTAGAGATTGATCAAGCGAGTAGGATATTGAACTTTTCTCGAAGTCCTGCCTCCCGAAGTCTTAGCACTGGGGCCATTGGAGTGAAGCGAAAGCACCCGAACGTGGAGTCCCAAGCCCAGTGGAGTCATGGAGAGTGGACTTTCGAAGGATTACGCTCCCGTAAGTTCCCTCGCCTTTCTGACATCAGATCAGAGCCGGGCCAAGTATCCGAAAAGTTTGCAACTGCGGGGACTTGTTCTCTTCACGAATGCTGCAAGGTTTGACCACTAGCATGAGCGTTGAACAGCCGATGGAGTGGTACGCATGCTGACGTAGACTCGAGTAGCTGCAAAGAAGATTCGAAGGACAGAGCCAAGGGCCGTACCAATAACACCTTTCAGATACGTTCTCAATCGTGGTCGGGCTATGGCTGAAGCTGATGGCCGTCTACAGTATTGGATGCACCCCGCCTTCGAGACGATTACTATTGTACTCTCTTGGCATATTGTCACACTGCGCAGACTCTTGCTGTCGGTCTTAACAACAGAGTCTACTTATGGTCAGAGTCTTTCGGGGTTCGCTATCCGCCGGAGCCAGCCAGTCGTGCTTCGACGTACGTTACGTCCCTGTCATTTTCGTCGACAGAGGGTCGTCACGGGATTCTCGCAATAGGCCGCAACTCTGGCTTGATCAGTCTTTGGAGCCTTTACGACCCCGATAGCATCAGATTTCAAGCTCAACAACCTTATGCTATCGCTTGCGTTGCTTTCAAACCAGTTACCACTCGCAGGCTGTCTGAGCGTTTTGGCTGTTTGATGGCGACTGAAGAGCTTCTGGTTGGTGATGAAGTTGGCAATGTCTTTTATTACTCCATCGAGTGGATGAGTAGACAGCAGGTCGATATACATGGCTGGAATGGTGCTATGAACTTGATGGCCAAAATCACAGTTCACAGCCAGCAAATTTGTGGCCTTGCTTGGTAAGGAAGCTTTCGAGGGTTTTTCAATTCTGCTTCTTATTCTTCATGAACTTAGAAGATGTGTGTTCGGAAAGAGTTGGATCGAGATGAAGCCAATTCTTAAATGTTTCACCCTTCGAAGAGTCGATCAAAAGAGCCATGGCTGACCCCAAACTTTGCCAGGTCTCCGACGGGAGAGTGCTTTGCGACAGGTGCGAACGATAACGCATCCTGCTTGTTTGAAGTCGAGGAAGTCCTTCGTTTACCCGAGATACCTCAACATGATGACATGCAAAACGTTGACACTCGGAACCCATATCAAAGTCTTCTTGGCGGCTTTGGCTTGCCAAACTTCCTTGCTAGAAGTCGGAATCCATCCGAGATTATGGGCGTTTTAGCCAATGGCATACATGTCCACCGGACCCGATATATACTTGGTCAAAACGGCACATTAGTACTTGGTGATGGACGTCAGAAGCACAAATGGATGCACAGCGCTGCTATCAAGGCGATTGCATTCTGCCCGTGGCAACCTGGTCTAATAGCTATGGGCGGTGGCTCGAATGATCGCGCAATCCACTTCTATCATACCTCATCTAGGGCCTCCCTCGCAACTATCAACGTGCACGCTCAGGTCACATCCCTTATTTGGTCAACCACACGTCGTGAGATCGCCGCTACCTTCGGCTATGCCCAACCCGATCACCCATACCGCATCGCCGTCTTTTCGTGGCCTGATTGCAAACAAGTGGTGGCTATCCCTTGGGCAAGTGACATGCGCGCTCTCTACGCCATACCGTACCCTGGCGGTCCGGGCGAGACTACAGCTAATACGAGCATGGGCGAGACATGGTACTCGAGGACTAGAGATGAGGGATGCATTGTGGTGGCAAGTTCGGATGAGAGTGTCAAGTTTCATGAGGTATGGAGTGGTACGAGCAGAGACACAGCTGCACAAGGAGGTCTGTTAGGTGGGAGTAGGATCCTGGAGGAGCTGGAAGGAATTGACAGAGAAGATCGCATCATTCGTTGAGCTTTTAGGCTTTGGGTGTGCCTTTGCCTCTTTCGTTTATGGAAGGTGTTGATGGAGATTGTTGACGACGGTAACGAGTATCACGAGTATCATGAGTTCATGGATAATGAAATAGAGACGATGACTATTCTTACGCGATGATTCGCGTGCTTTCACAATTTGGCTGCTTTGTTTCTCTGTGACTGCAAGCATAGCAATTGCTTGATTGCATCGGAGGGCGTCCATGCCAGTAGCCTTCCTCCTTCAAGCAACCCTTCCGTATTTTATAAGATGTAACATATTAGCTTTGGTGGCGCCAGATGCCAAATCTTGGCATTAGACTTCCGTATACCATGACGATATCTCAAGAAGTTTCTACTACTGGGATGGCAATAGCCTGGTGTAGGTATCGTCATATACAAAGAAATATTGTTCACAGAGCACAACCTAAAGCTCCATTGCAGAGATCCATTAGGGCATGTTATGAATGAGTTCCTTGACACCGAGTGGTAGAGTCATATGAGCTTCGACCACCACATACTGCAAGACGCAATTATCCAGCATTTTATTCCGACCATCACATCATTCACGAAACGTTGCTAAAGAGCGCCTGACATGCTTGATTCAGGGACGAAACAATGGTTGAAGAAGCGGCGATGGGAAATGATGTTCTAATTCCCAGGAATACTTATTACCTGGGGGCATTTAGTACGGTTGTGCTGGGCTGATATTGAAATATTCGAGGGATTGGGGGATTGAAGGCCTGCAAGGGCCAGCTTTGGTCTTCTTGGCTGGGATGGAAATGCATACGGGGCTGGAAAGGTGACAATTTTGATGGGACTTTGAGAGATGGGGGTGGAAAGGGAGTGACGATGCAGGGATTTTGCAGAGGGTCGCTTGATCTGGGCTATTGTACTGGCTATGGAGGTGGAGAGTGCAAGATATGGAGTAATGGCGTTGTATAAATCCTTCCTATTCAATTAGAATGGAGATGCTTGTATTGATATTGTCATAGTGAAAAATCCAGGTGCATGGTGAACATGAGTCTTGAGTGGTATAGCTAGATTTGCAACTCAATACCCATTGATCACCTGGATTTATATTTCTCTAGGTTCCGAGCATATCGTTTCGAGCATATCGATCCATCCACTTCTTGTAGTGCAAATTCCTGTGTACTGCTTTTAAAGGTGGGCTGTCTTCTATCTCGTAGAACCAGCTGTTTTGGGCATAGAGAATGGGCCTTCGGGTAAGATGCCGTCGATCTCTGGTATAGGCGACTTAATCTTGACTTGGAAAAAAGCTGTAGAGTCGCTTATGGAAGGGTACTTGGTGAAAGACAGTCTCGGTGTTGAGAAACCTCTTTTCATAGGTTGGTAATCCACGACCCTGACATAGAAGCAGTACTGCCATAACTTATACTTCGGATTTCACCTTCCGAGCCGTCCGATCCTCCAGCCATCATGTGAGCTCTCGCGAGCTCCAGAAATTCGAATATAAACTCAAAGTTCTTATTTAAGCAACCGTCGATTACAATCGTTAAACGCCGCAAGCCAGTGATCTGAAAAAGTGTGTCGGACCAAAAATTCATACCATATCCAGTGGTCATTGGGTCGTCAAGATATATTTGCAGTACCCAGAGGCTCATTTGGTTGCTGAGCAAATGGCATAGAGAACCGAGGACCTCTTTTTCGGCCCCGTAGCTCTCCACACAAAAGCCTGCGTCAATGCGGAGGTGACGGATGTTATCTAAAGCCATTGGTCGATCGTTGAGGAACGCCCAATAAAGAGAGAACGGGTAATCATTGAGAAGGGGACACCGAAAGGTGAAGTCATTATGCTCGTAAAAAACTTGAGAAGCTTCGGCGTAGATGCTGCGGCAGGTGCGAAGTATCGAGACTGCTGGCTTTTCAAGCTTGGGTTTTGGCCTAGCCGGAAAGACATTGATCTGGCCATGAACAAGCACATGGCCGTAGATGTGGTCCCGTAGTTCACGTGGTAGCTTCATGAGATCCCCCATGGTATAGTGTCTGGTACTATCTCGGATGATGGTAGGGAAAGCGTATCGAGAATTTGAGAGATGTCTTGGGAAGTAGTGATCGAGTAAAGGAGTTTTGATGGATTTTGGGGGGAATTAAAGTCGGTCTACTTGTGTTACCCTGCTAGGTTTGTCTCGTTTGGTGTTACGACAATTCACTTGTGTCACCAGATCACCAGGATAGGGCCGAAAAGCTGGCGCTAACGATATTCATGTCACAGCAATTACTTTGGAGATGTGAATTGGTAAGACGCTAGAAAAATATCTGCGAATCACACAGTGAGTAGCTTGGAGTAGCTTGGAGCTAACAGATGTGCGTGGCGGCGGAGCGACCATCAAGCAGCCTTCTTCGAATGGCGGTGCTAGAATTTGTACTGTAAAAGGCAGAGGTTTGCTCTAGATTAATCCTCTTGTCACGCCAGTGTTCGACTACTTTGCACTGTAGATCTCGCAGACCCTTGTGCATCTTTTCCCTTTGATGTTCCCTGTCCCTCGTTGTGGTTTCAAGGGCATTGTATGCTAGGACCAATGTGCGGTACAAGCTATGTAGACCCCCGAGAACGTTCCAGAAAATAGGTTCCAGGGTGGAAACTTCAGGCCCCTCGAGCGGTCATAGTGAGACTATGTACGGTCCCCAAGTGCAATGTAACATCAGAGTGAACAACAATGCTATCAGAGTCCTTCTCATTTCCGCCTCTCACCATAGCAGTCCTTAAGCTTTCTAAGAATCCAATCGAGTCTGCCACACTGCGGTAGGAACTTAGACTGACATGCAAAAGGTCTAAGCCGTTGATCTTGAGAAGCAGTGCCTTCAATACGCCTTCCTTTCCTTCATTCAATACATACCGATCGACGCGGTAGACACTTTTATATGACCAGTCGCCTTGGATGCGTAATCGTAGATCTCGAATATACATATGCTTCTTGATTGTTTTCCAAAGAGGTTTCCAACCTCGGATCGGAATAGCTCCGATCACTCGAAAAAAGGGGGGTGATCCGAATCCCAGACCAAGGCTTTTGATGACTCTGAGAGCATGTATCGGTCGGTCCCGAAGAAACGCCTCGCAATTTAGGACAGATTCATGATTGTCGTCCTCCATTATGAAGTTGAAAAGATTCTGTCGATAGAAGATCAAGGAAGAATCTTTGTATATCTGACGGTTGGCAAAGAAGACGTTGAGGTCAGGCGGATCTACAGTGTACGCATATAAGCGATAAGTCGCGCGAAACGGAGTGCCCTTCAAGGCTCCTGGAAAGATCATTTCAACTCGCTGAGATTCGGCGAGTCGCGTTGATCGGAGTTTGACTTCAACGTTGCGTGTGAGTGCTTCTTTAGTGCTTGCTGCGACTTTCTTATCTCGATTAGTGAAACGTATAAGCCTGCTAGCTTTTGCGGAGGGTTCTAGAAATGGCATGGTGGTAGAAATTTTGATCTCGTGCCGAATCAACATATGCTCATAAATTTTGTCTTGTAGCTCACGAGGTAGACTCATAAGCTCAAAGCTAGCTCGAGCCTCGGCACATTTTGATGCTGAAGAAGGCATGTAAATGGCTTCTGGTGCTGCTGCTGTTGATGGATGTCTTGATTTCAATGGAGATCTGACCTTGCAAGGAGGTTGTCCAGAGGTCTAGAGGTGTGCTTGAGGTTCGCTCGAAGAACTCGAAAGAGCCTGTTTGGATGGAGGCCTGCCAATTCGACGATGAGTCAGAGCAAGACTGGAGTGAATGCTGCAGGCGAAGTATTGATGGAGGTGGTTGGATGAAGGATTGACTGCCCCGTTTCCTATGGCATTATTACACTTCATGCAAGTGGCACCCTTGAGTGTCAATACTTTATCAAAGCTTGTTCTCGCTTACACAGTTGCACAAGGTTGCCTTGGTACCGTAGTCCTTGTGATAGGGTCATAGAACTGGCAATGAGAAAAGTTCTCGAACTGTAGCCACAATCTTTAAGATGATAGGCAGGTAAACGCTGGGTAGGAAGATGAACTAAACAGATGATCATGTGTTGTCACATACTCACTGCTCAAATTGATAGGCATTACAGAGCTGCGTGGAAATGAGTTGCAGCAATGCCACAAAGCAGAATCTTTTCTTGATTCAAGCGGCGCCATAGACTAGTCCAAGCAGAGATTACCCTTTCAACAGCCAATGACCTGCCTCATCATGAGCAAGCAGTGTCAGCGCTGAGTCTACACTAGGAGTAACACAACAGTGGAGCTGCTGTTTGGAGATTTGCTCGATATGACGTGCAGGCGACCGTAGAACTAGAGGTTGTATACGGTAGGCCGTGCGGAGCAAACCCTTATAACCCGAAGTTCTGCCGACCGCTTATAGAATTAGTACTAGCGTAGTTTAATAAGGCTAGAAAGTAACTAGTAGTAGAAGATAATATATAAATATAATAAAACCTTACTTTACTTTAAGAAGATCTTAGATTTCTTATATTTATTATTAATAAAATATATTAATAATAATAAATAATAATAGAGGAGTAAAATTATACTTAAATTTAGTATAGCTTTACTCTAGCTACGCCGCTCGTATTACTAAGGTATAGAATCTTAGCGTTAGCTAAAATATAGAAACTTCCGCTAAGTATAAATTAGACGACGACTTAAAACCTCGTTAGTTCGAGCCTAGATCTAGGATTTCGAGCCTTTTTTCAGGTTCTTTCGGCCAATTGCTAGGGTCTAGGCTCTTTCTTTATACCCAGGGGTCTTAATATCTCCCGCAGGATACAATCTTGGAGGACGCAGAGATATTGCATTAGATCATCCTATTTGTTATATTTACACATTAGGTTACCTTCATCAAAACAACAACCAGGCCGCAAGACATTCCAAAGATAACTATCAAAACAGGCGACTCGTTCCTGACTCAAGCAAGTGAATAAACCCCGCCACATTTAACATAGGACCGAACAAGCCCAGCTATGCTCAAAGACCTCGACTGTAATAACGGCCATATCCACAGAATGCTTCATGCAGAGCACACCTCAAGTTCCGTCCTTCGCACAAAAAGTATTATTAGCCAAAGAAGGAAGCGTACAGGCCACCTCCAACGGCTCATCGCCCCCATTCCAATGCCACCCTGCATTCCAAACATAGCCTGTAGGCTTTGGCCCCGACACAAAGCTTATATATTACGCGCTGAGATTCCAGCTCACAGACCCGCAGATATCGCTTGGGTTTTGATGTTCGTAAAGCCAGGAGGATCCGTTCGGTGTTGTGTAATTCTCGTCCTAGAGGGCACACGGCTGCTGTCCATAGTAGGTTCCGTCGGCATCGAGATCTTTGACCTTGATATTTTGCAGTTGGAAGAGACATAAGGTCGCCGCGTTTGAGCAGGGGCCCACATCATAGGCCATGATTTGACAGCAGTATCTTGAGTCGCCAGCAGCGTCGGCCACTTCGCCCGAGAGGACGACGTCGACACCGAGCTCCCAGTCGGTAACAAGTTGAGCATTGACGAGAGTGGGCGAGGTATTGAGGAAGGTGTTGGTGGTAAGTAGGAGCCAGAGGAGGGGGAAAGCGAAGGAGGGGATGTGGAAGGATCTAAGCGATGACCACATAGTGAAAGGATTTCGCGAGGAGTAGAGTTCTCAACGATGTAGGTAGGTGACTATCAATCTTTGAAGAGGAGTAGGAATATAAAACTTTCCAGGACAATCGAAACTCTCATACCTTTTTAACAATAATACCTCAGATTCCGGGAACGCCTTGCGCAGCATAGTGAAGTCGCCTCACGATAGTATTGATATAACAATGATGTTCCCTGTTTCGCATTGAACAAACCACCCCGCATTAAGCTTCCAGTATACTACTGCACTCACCAGAGAAAGCCGACATGAAAGAAAATCCAGCATTACATGACGTCTCACTAGTGAAGCTCGCACGCCTGAAACCAGGAGACCAGGTAGTTGGCGTTGGAAGGTAAAGACCAACCTTTTACCCCAGACATTCAAAACAGTCCAAATGATAACTCATTTGTAGCGACGTCATTAACGTATTATCGCAACGACAGGTGCCATTATTCTACTGCGATTAACGAAAGTCGTTTGCACACGCTAACACCCCCCAGATTGTCTCCCACGAATTCTTTTACAGAATTTCAAAGGTGGCATTTCATTCGCACAAATGGTACTACGCCACACGTTGGCGTTGTTTGACCAAACTCCAGGCAGCTAAACTGCAGCCGCGCTAGGGGGTTAGTCATGAGGTTGTCAACCGTTCTTTAGATAGTCATATAAGTAGGTACAGACTAATCGACTGGTCACCATTCTTTTTGCCTTTATCATTAGTTCACGTCTTTGCCATCTTGATTTCCCGGTCTTGATCCTCTAATACTGCCGTCCCAAGCCTACCTAGCTACCAGCTGGCTACTCCTGAACTCAACGGTATCCTAGCTAATCGCTTACGGCCATCGCCTATACAGGATGACCAGTCCAACCACTAAAAGTACAGCATTGGTGTTGCGACTCATGAATACATTCCTAGTGAAAACTCGAGTATCTAATGGTCCAAAAGCAATTTTCATGGTGATTCTATGTCAAACAAGGAATGGATGAATGGCTGAACTACGCAGTCTTGCAGCATGTCGTTTGTTAAACAGATAATATGGCAACCCAAACACCTATACATGTTCCGCGAATGCAAATGTGGGTGTCAAACCCCGAGTACTTCTATCTCTCAGAGTGCAGACGCTGCCACCGATGTTGCCACATCCAGCGCTTCTGCTTCTCGTAGCGAGCAGGCTGTCAATGCAGAATCAGGTGTTGAACAATCTAGCATCGGTTTTGAGAACGGAAGTGTTTGTGACGCCGCAGATTCTTAAAGCACAAGCGCTGCCACCGAGAAGTCGGGCTTCGATAAGTCTGGTAGCTCTCGAAACGTGGATGATGCCAACGGAGACTCGAATGTTGGAAGTGGCAGCAGCAGCTATATAAACGGGACCAGTTGTCGTGCTTCTTCTCCACAGGACATTGATGCTGACAGCGGATAATCGTCCAATGATAATCAATTCCATGGCTGCGAGCATGATGCTGGGTGCGGAAGCGATGGATCTTTAACACGCAACTCCGCCAGCTCCAAATCGGTTAAAGACTTACCCTCTGACGCCATGCGACTGAAAGCGAGCTCTTCTTGCCCTAAGATGCACGGAACCGCAGCTCAAGTCGCGAGCATGACAAAGTCTGTCATTATTGCAAACCCATGCGCCGAATCAGATCTAGAGCTAGCCTTTGACTCCATATGACTGAAGGCGAGCTCTTCTCGTTCAGAGTTGCACCAATTCGCAGCTCAAAGAGTCGCAAGTGTGACAAAGTCTGTGATTGTTGTGAATGGCTGCGCACCTGTACGGAGTACTTAACATTACGTATGTTGTTCATACCCGTTTACAAGGCGTCCGATGGTATATATGGTATGATATTTAGGTGAATATCATACCATTCCAGCCCTTATACCAACTATATCACATAAAAGTAATATCATTCCACCTAATATCGCAAATATTATAGTAATAT
>JASZXT010000605.1:0-16355 GCA_035521555.1 Lecanoromycetidae sp. Uapishka_2 | reverse complement strand
CCCCTCCACCGTCCCCTCCGGACTAGCTGCCCCCATAAAATACGCCAACGTGCTAAACAACCCATGCAATCTCACATCGATAGGTACGAAATGACGCCACGCAGTCAGTCTACCATCCCACCACGCTCTGAAAATCCCAGCCCGGAAGGGCAGGGAGCGCGATTGGAGGAAAGGCAGGAAGCGGCCGCTGTAGCCTGCGCCATCGACGTCCATGAGATAGCGGTAGCGCCAGTGGTCTTGAAAGTCTGTGGGAGGGGCGAAACCGAATTCGGCGTCTTGGGCTGCACCGTCGTTGTCCCAGGCGCGGGCTATGCCGTTGACGATGGAGATGTTGAGGGACAGATTCAATGAGGTGATTGGGTTGGTGGAAAGATATTGGTATTCGAATTTTCCGGGGAGAGCGGAGTGTGGGAGAAGGATAGGGAGAGTAGGCGAGTGAGAATCGAGGGTTAGATTGTTGGCGAGGTGGACGAGACGTTGGCGTGTCATGCCTTTCCAGGTGCCGTGGCGAGAGACGCCTTCGGAGGTTGCGCCACGCCAGAAGAGTGAAGATTCTTTTTCGGCGAAGGGGGGGTCGGGGTGCGTGGTAGCGTTGGGGTCATATTTCACTTTGTCGATGTAATTCCACGGGGATGGGTAAAGGATGTCGGCGTAGCCTTCGACCTTACTTTGAGAGAAGATTGGGAGAATGTTTTGAGAGGGCTTGAAAGCGGCAGGACTCAGGTAGAAGCCATGGAGGTTCCGGAGGTCGGGCTGATGGCATGGCGAGGCTGAGACGGTCCAATTGCTGAGAAAGACGCCGAGGGAGTGAGGGCTAGCGCAAGAGGCACAGAGCGTACTTGGATCCGAAAAATGCACGCGTTGAGCAGGAGACTCTGGAGGACAGGACACTGAGCCTGTAGAGAACGAGTTCGTGCGTGAATGATCCTTGAAAAGCCTTGTAGAGACGGCCTCATCGGGCCATTGCCATGTCTGGGCTCTGTCTGGGCTCCACCGATCCAGCACAATGTGGCTGACACGGTCACCTGAACCTGCATCTCGGAGCTTTTGCAGGGTACGATGCGGGATTGCCACCCGCGGTTCGTCATTCAGGTTAAATGCAAGATCCATGTCTGGTAACCATTTGGTAAAATCTTTAATCAAGTCTAAAACCCCGTCGAGCATCCATCGGTGGGTTGGCAGGAAATTGGGGCCCAGCTCTGCACGTCCATTGCGAACTACGAGCTCAGAGACTTCATTAAACGGGTCAGAGACAACTTGACGGCTTAGCAGACGTATTTCAGCAGGCGATATACCCCAAAATGGTCTCAGGTCTTCGACTATGGTGTCAAAGTCATCAATCACAACAGATGATCTTGCGGTCGCATAACGATACCACGCGTCGAATCCTGGCGGCGGATGGCGATTGTAGCGGCGACGGTATTCGTTGACGCTGTCCGCAAGGTTTCCGCTCTTTGAAGCCTGTTCCATCCAAGCCTTAGATCGTTCAGAGGCTTCATTCATGAGGGTCTCGATGGGATGAGAATTAAGGACTCTTAAGTCATCCGGAGTCTGCGACCATCCGAGGAAGAGCATGAGCATTAACATTACCAGCCATGCGTACGTCCAAGTGGGCACCCCAAATGCATGGCGCAGTGTAAGTACGCTTGTTCTTCCTCCTGGCACAGACAGATCACGAAGCCATAATGTGGCGCCTGCGATGAGAAGGCCAATGAATATAACACTTGGCCCATCGGGCATGGGAGGCAACACTCTTCTTTCCACAGGGTCGTAGCCGAGTCCAGTCATATACGTGCATATGCACGTCACGAACAACGCCAAATACACAAGGCCATTATCAAGCAACTTCACATAGTCAGTGCTGCTAAGACACTGGAAGTCCACGCCACTTACAATATCGACCGCTGCAAGCGCTACTATAGTGAAAAATACTGCCTGGATCACAACACTGATGGCATAGTACCAGCCAGGTTCGAATAATTCGACCCAGTAAATGGTATTTGTGGCGAATGCAATGAAACCGCCGGCAAAGATCAAAGCAGCCGCGAGCTAACACAATTTAGCATTGAAATTACCGTTTCAAAATCCGGAGACGTGTTGTTCTTACCATGAAGAGGGGACTCAGAGTGGCCGCGATTTCATTGCACGAATATCTGTCTCCATTCGGTGCTTTCATGCCAGACTCAACCTTTATCAGGATGTAGCAGTCTGTCAAAATGCCAAAAATTTGTAGTACTGGTATCCTCGTGCGTGCAGAAGAGGAGATGGGACATATGAATGTGCTCCTCGGATGGGCAATCAGGTATGTTTGAAGTACACCAGCGGCGCACAAGAAAAGCGCCGACAGAACATGAATGCTAAGCCAACCATGGGACGCACTCGGTTTACTGGATACGGTCTCTGGATCTCCTCGCTTCCGCCGAATGTACCAATGGTCGTAGATGGCCAAAAGTAATGGTACGTAGCTCTTGCAAGATATCAGCCTTGCTTGGCAAATGTAGGAAGGTACTCGCCTTGACGCTCAAGATCGCGCACTCTCCATTATCAAATACCAGACGAATAAGCCAGACACGTAGAGCGAGAGCAATCCCTACAGAAATGATGAATGGTCTCTTACTGCGACTGAGAATGCTTTGATTTGCATCCCGTTGCTCCTGTGCTAAATTTTTTGAATCTGTTTGCGCATCTGACAAGCTCGGATCTTGCAATGGAAGTAAAGACGAAAGCGGAGTAGACGAAGAAGACCAGTGGTGTTTCACATTGCGAGATAATAAGATGATTAGACCTGAGAGAAAAAGAATAAAAACCAAAGACTGAATGGGCCGACCTAGACAATCTTAGCAGACAGCCATCTAATAAGGTTCATTGAAATGCCTTCATACCTAAGATTATATTGTTCTCATATGATGTAGATGCGAAACAGGCTGCAAAAAAAACAACGCTAGATGTGGGTTAGCAGATGGAGAATGTATCAATGTCCTGGAACAGGACACGCAGCGTTTACCCATGGGGAAGGACAGAGGTCTGCCTCAGCATTGAGCTGACCCAGAAGGATTTCTCGATCACAGCGATACCACAATATCCCTGATCGTAAGGGGTGGCAACCGTTCCTGACTTCAAGGTGCTTGATGCCAAGATGCCAAGTTTGCCAAGTTTCGAGACGCCAAGCAGCACGTGGTTTAGCTCTAGTTCTACCGTGAAACGAACCTTATTTCTCGGCTATCTTGCCATAAAGGGCACAGCAAAAAAAGTTTTTCCGAAATCCACCCGGACATGATACAAATTTGTGGTGGCTCGAGTGGGTCCTCAGCCATACTCTACCTTAGGTCTGCAATTGATACTCGCCAATGAATCAATTTGACGTTGCATGGTTCATGTGTCATCAGCCCTATTGTGTTCTTGAAACGATCCGACTGCGACTATGCCTCGAAAAGCGGTGTACGTCCCCACAAGTCATTATCTGTCGATCGAAAGCCCAGTGCTGACTTATTTCTAGAGACTCACGCATACCCGCTTTGATTCGCAATTCCGTTCAGGTTCGTTGATGTTCGAGTGGTGCCCCATCAGTAAGCTTCTACTGACACAGACCTTGCACAGGAAAAGAAACGTAGCTTCATTGTGGTTGTTGGGGACAGAGCCAAAGATGTCATTGTTCACCTACACTACATTATGTCCAGCGTGGACATTAAGCAGAACAAGTCAGTGTTGTGGGCATACAAGAAAGATCTCCTAGGATTTACTAGTCACCGCCAAAAGCGAGAGACCAAGATTCGAAAAGAAATCAAGCGTGGAATTCGAGAACCAAACACCGAAGATCCCTTCGAGCTCTTCCTCACGCTACACAACATCAGATATGTCTATTATAAAGAGACTGAAAAAATTCTGGGAAATACATTCGGCATGTGTATTCTACAAGACTTCGAGGCTATCACCCCGAATTTATTAGCACGGACCATCGAGACCGTGGAAGGCGGAGGAATGGTCTTACTGCTATTAAAAGGAATGAAAAGTCTTAAGCAGCTATATACACTATCCATGGACGTCCACTCAAGATATCGAACTGAGGCACACGACGACGTGGTTGCTCGATTCAACGAACGCTTTGTCCTGTCTCTTGGGAGTTGCGATTCTTGTTTGTTCGTGGATGATGAGTTGAACGTCCTTCCAATCTCAGGAGGAAAGAATGTCAAGCCTTTACCACCTCCGGATCCAGAGGATGAGGGTAAGACCAAAGCGAGGAAAGAGCTGGACGGCATCAAAGAGAGCCTGGTGGACACGCAGCCCGTGGGTTCTCTTGTCAAGATTGCCAAGACAGTAGATCAAGCAAAAGCATTCCTCACTTTTGTTGACGCAATCGCGGAAAAGACTTTGAGAAGCACTGTCACGTTGACGGCAGCGAGAGGCAGGGGAAAGTCCGCCGCTTTGGGTGTAGCAATTGCAGCTGCTATAGCACATGGGTATAGCAATATTTTCATTACATCTCCAAGTCCTGAGAACCTGAAAACTTTGTTCCAATTCGTCTTCAAAGGCTTTGATGCGCTCAGCTACCTGGATCACGTCGATTATACTATCATCCAATCAACCAACCCAGACTTTAATAAGGCGATTGTACGAGTCAATATTCATCGGCAACATAGACAAACTATCCAATACATTCAACCGCAAGATTCCTACACTCTAGGTCAAGCAGAGCTTGTTGTCATAGATGAGGCTGCAGCTATACCGTTACCCTTAGTCAGGAAACTCATGGGGCCCTATCTCGTTTTCATGGCCTCGACCGTCAATGGATATGAAGGCACAGGCAGATCATTGTCCTTGAAGCTGATCAAACAGCTACGTGACCAGTCACATGGAGGCGCGATGGTCAATGGAACAGTCGATGCAGAGGTAGCTGACCGATCAAGTAGTAAAGCGATAACGAATGGAAACAATGCACCTGGAAGAGGGCGATCGTTACGTGAAATCACTCTCACAGAGCCAATACGTTATGCCCAAGGCGACTCGGTGGAGAAGTGGCTGAACAAAGTCCTTTGCTTAGATGCTGCTTTGCCTAGTTCGAAGCTGAATGCCCAAGGTTGCCCCCATCCCTCAAAATGCGAGCTATTACATGTCAATCGAGATACTCTTTTCTCTTTCCATCCAGTCTCCGAAAAGTTTCTTCAGCAGATGATTGCTTTATATGTTGCAAGCCATTACAAAAATTCACCCAACGACCTCCAATTGATGAGCGATGCACCCGCACACCAGCTATTCGTTCTAGTCCTACCCGTTGAAGATGACAGCTCCAGGTTGCCAGAGCCACTGTGCGTCGTCCAGGTTGCACTAGAAGGACAAATCAGCAAACAGAGCGTCTTGAGCAGCCTAAGCCGTGGTCAACGCGCTGGCGGGGATATGATTCCTTGGCTTGTCAGCCAACAATTTCAAGACGAAGAATTTGCAGGACTATCAGGAGCGCGAATAGTACGGATAGCCACAAACCCAGAGTATACCAACATGGGCTACGGTAGTCGCGCAATGAGACTTCTCACAGATTTCTACGAAGGAAAATTTGCAAACCTCTCCGAGACCGAAACCTCACAAGCCGATTCCATGATTCGTGTTACGGACGCCGAGCTTGAGTCTTCCACTTTACAATCCGATAATATCAAAGTTCGTGACATCAACAACATGCCACCCCTGTTCTCTAGACTTTCAGAAAGACGCCCACAAGCTCTAGACTACCTAGGCGTTTCCTTCGGCCTTACTCCGCCGCTTCACAAATTCTGGAAGCGGGCCTCTTTCGCTCCTGTCTATCTACGTCAGACAGCAAACGAGCTCACAGGCGAGCATTCTTGTGTCATGATACGAAAGCTTTCCAACGACAGTAGCGACACCGACAACGCATGGTTGGGTGCCTTCTCGCGTGACTTTCACAAGCGCTTTCTCTCCTTGCTATCCTACCAGTTTCGCACCTTCCCCTCCGTACTCGCCCTCTCTATTATTGAGTCGGCGAACGCGGGTGCAAAGCTCGACGCCTCTTTCACATCTTCGCCTCTCACCAAATCAGAGCTTGACGCCTCATTTTCACCCTTCGATCTCAAGCGCCTGGATTCTTACGCCAACAACATGCTCGACTACCACGTAATTCTCGACATGATACCTCCAATCGCACATCTGTACTTTACAGGCAGACTGAAGCCGTCGGTAAGCCTTACAGGGGTGCAGTCAAGTATCCTGCTTGCGATCGGGCTACAGAGAAAAATTCTTGAAGATGTCGAGAAAGAGCTAGGGCTACCCACCAGTCAGCTCTTAGCGATGTTCGTGAAAATCGTACGAAAAGTTTCAACTCATTTTAGGAGGCTTCTCGAGGGCGCGGTAATAGAGACGATGCCACAAGTCGATGCCTCGGCAGAAGACGGTTTAGACGAAGAGCAGACGAAGAGATTCGCGCCCTTACAGAATAATCTCGACCAAGAATTGAAGGAGGCCGGAGAAAACATAGACCAAGAACTGAAAGAAAAGCAAAGAGCCTTGATCGATGCCCTACCGCTGGACAAGTACGAGATTGAGACCGGAGGCGCTGGTTGGGAAGAGGCAGAAAAGCAGGTCGAAAAGGCTCAGGCGAAAGGCGGTGCCAAAGATTTGACCGTGAGCGTTAAGACTTCGAGACCAGACAAGAAGCGTAAGGGAGAGTCCGCGGAGGATGTATATCGTGAAGAAATCGGAGATAAAGAGACTAAACGACTGAAAAAGGGTATGAGAAAAGCGAAGTAGGCAATATATGGCTTCCCCACAGGTTCACACTTCCAGAGTATCAGCCAGGCACCAGACACATTTATGCTCTTGCATTTGTTCTCCAAAGAGGCACCATCTGGGACTGCCACCAACTATGCTCTATACCCAGAAGGAATTCAGATTTTATGGGCAGCCAAAGCTGCGTTCAACAATATAAAACTTCACATTTTGCAAGTTCAATTATAAAGTGTGGGATATCTCGTTTTGGTGACAATCGAGACTAGTTGAACATCGGCGAGATCTTTGAGACACCACAACACGATGTGGTCAATGCCATCGTCTGTGTCGAAGAGTCCTATGAACGTCAAGTAGTCTTGCTTGCATTGTTACTCATCTGCTCACTCATTCCAATAGAGAGCATACCCTCCAATCCTTGACCTTTTCAGTCCTTTGTCATGTTCAATGACTAGGGAGATCGCTGGATCCAACCCAATTCGTACCAAGCTCCCTTTCTGCCAGCTCTAATGCAAATTGCATTGATAGCAACAGCTGCAGTCCAGAAGGCTTCCCATCATTCTTGATCTGCCTTGGGTTTACCTGAAGGAGCCGTAATTGTGATGATTATCGATGAATTACCACATTGCGTGTGAATCTTTCAGATTAAGATCAAAGGGATTTTTAGATTGCGGTCAACTTCAAGTAGCTTACCTTGAATTAGCCTATACGGCAACGCATAGTCAAGCCTAGACGAGCAACCCTCGACTCCGAAGCGGGAGGTAAGTACAGAAGCAGGCATTTTGTCCAAGAGATAATTGCACGACTCTGTGATTCCCGGCCCACGAACAATGCCTTCACAGCGTACATGAGGCTCGAATGCCCGTACCATTACCATGAGCTTACTATCTCCTCATATTCAATCAGTCTGCCTAAACTAAACCAACAGCAAAAGGACTTTTTTAACGCTAACAGTCCCGGCTATCCCACCAGTCGTAGCTTCACGGTTCACACACCGATCCACCACGCGAATAGCAGCCCCATCAGCATCAATAGGTGTCAGATGCGCTTCCTTCGCTCCTCGTATAAGCACTGGCTGGGTTGCACAAAGACTGTTATTGCTAAGGTAGCGTCTAGGAACTCCAATGGCGAACCACCCTGCCGCCCGGTCGCCAAAGCTGAGCTCCTAGTATGCTGGACTAATGACGGGCGGAACGTTTGAAATCGCTTCTAGAAAATGTGGCGCATTTAGACCGTGGCCGAAGAGGACGGCGTCACAGTGGCTTATCATTGCGTTGGATTTGTTGACAGCTGAGATTGCGGTATAAGTCTACTCGTTATGGGTTGCTTAGGGAAGGGGAAGAGTGAAAGCCATTGCCTTGAATCCTTCCCGAGAAAGCTATTGCTGTTAATGGCTGAGAACATTGTACTATGCCTGCTGAGACTGAGGAAATATTCAGCAGAGCGGCTCGTAGCAGCAGCACCACCGCCTGCGCCGGGATAGTGGGTTCCCAAAGCCGATAGCAGCAATCATGAAGCAGCATGACAATCAGGCCTGGTTCTTAAGGCCTAAAATTGATAGTCGCCCTCCAAGACCATCGTCCGATAGTGCGATTACCTTCGGAATGTCCATGATGCGGGTTTTCGCTGCGCTTATATGAGCATCATCACCGCTATGGCCCGCAAGTCGCAGCAATATGTCTGATGCGCAAAGCGCGAGCCACAAAAGGGCGGTGAAATTTTTAACTCGAGCGGTGGCTCTGAATTATGATAAAGTACGGACGACATGATGCCTTGATGCTCTGAGATATTGTGTGCAAGACCCCCGACAGCAGGGACTTGACTAAGATATTCATACGCATATGTGGCCTCATATGTGTACCCAGGAAAGGGTCTGACGTGGGAGAGCCATCATTTCCTCATTCTTCTTTCAAGGATATCATACCAAGGGTCCGGTGGAAGTTGATCTTTTTGAGGTTGGCGGATGGATTTTGAAAGGCTGAGAGCTAGAATGGAATTCATATCTTTCGCCAGTTGAACGCGCAAGGACACCACAAAGCGTACATGGCGCAATGGGCGATGAGAAGATTGGAAATTAGGTATGGTGAGAGGTATGACTTCAACATCACATTTCGGACCTCGAGCAACGACACCGCAGCCTGATGTCACGTCGTCTTCGTTGGTTTTCCATATCAGCTCACCCAATTTCTATGTTTGCTGTCAATCAAAACCCAAACTTCACACTTCGAAATGGGCTCTTCATCCATCCAAACCCTCTCATGGCGTAACTTGTCCACATTCTCGGGGCGGTTACAGTATGCTGAATTCCCGCGATCTATCATACTCGATGTCCTTTAGAGAGGTGCGAAAAGAGAGTTGAAAATTGGATGTCAAGCGTGGAGATGTCAAGCACCGCCAGATAAGCAATAGGGGCGCTACATCTGTTTCTGAAGCATGATTACTGAGGTATTATATACCTTCCCACCGCGGTCAAATTGAGAGGCCCCGATGAATTACTAACAATGAACGGAGTCTCCGATGAGCCATTTCCCAAAGAAGCCCAATACTCATACTCCGATGCAATCGGCGCTATAGCCCTCCCGTTCGTCATATAATTATTCATATCAAGGAAAGCAAAAAATGAGTCGCTGGTGTACATATATAATCCCGCGGCTTCGGAATCCGTGCTCACTGGCATCGCAAGATATATCAGTACACCGTGAGGTCGTGCTACAAAAGGGACGTACACTGAAAGGGCGTATAGCCTCCCTGAGGCGGAGTACTGACCAAGCAGTCCTTGAGTCGCGCAGCTTGGTCAATGATCCTTTTCCAGCTTGTGACGAAGACTGGTTTTCGTGCTCCGGGTTTACCGATGGTTCCTTGGCTTACTATTGCTATACGGCAGGAATCTGCAGGATTGCGGTAAGAGTTAGATATGCTACTTGTTTACAGGGAAGTATACATGGATGCTGGAGAATCTAGATGTACCTCGCAACAGAGCAGTCATGACCACCGAAAAAACTTCACAGCAAACGCACTCCAAACAAGAAAGAACTTACTATGCTTATAAATCTTCGGCAGCTGAATAATCGCACTCGGCCGATACGGATTATCGAGCGAACTAAACGGCGGCTGCAAATACTGCGGCTCCGAAAAGACATGAGGCTGCTGCGCCATAGGATACGACGGGGCCACCCGAGCATATGGGATCCAGCTCAATGCTTCCAGGCAGTCCTGCACATTAGGAGTGCCATAGATACCACCGTAGCAGAAAGTTGCTGTGGTGAAAGGGCAGATGGCTGAGAGAAGTGATAGTATATTGGCCCAGTTCAAGAATGGGAGTGAATTTCTCGACATCGGAGTTGTTTTTGCAGAGGTTTGCAGCAGTCAGTGGTCGAATGGGAGAGTGAGATCAATTTGGGGGGGAGGATGGAGATCGGAATGGGAGCTATGGACATGAGACACATTTCCATGTTTGACATATATGCGCGGTACAGAAGATGCGTCTCGGAGGTTTCGTGCTGGGTCGGCTTTGCGCCAGTAGAGTGGCACGACCACACAGCCTCTTCTCAAAAATAGGATCACGAAAGACTTCTCCTGAACTTTGATCTTCAAAAATATACACCTTTCCCTTGAAAATCCATTCATTGATTTTCATCCTACTGAATGTCTTCATCGCTCACTCAATGGCTCCGTCTTCCATTTTACGCTACAATCATCTCAACAATATCCCCAGTCAGCGCTATTCAATACTGCAGCTCGTTATACGGCCAACCGTCTTTCAGTGACTGCAACAAAGCTCTCTCATATCTGCCGCAAGACAAAAACGTTCGCTTCTTCGTAGAGACCCAGATGCTCACTGCACCTCCCCAAGCAAATTGGCCATCATTCGCAGATCCACGTCCGCCAAGCTACGCACAGAATATCATACAAATTCCAAAATGGTGGTCCTATGGTATGTTGAAAGCTTTGCCAAAGAAGCCTGTCTTTTTATAGAAGCGGCCGAAAATGTATAGATCGCTTTGTGAAGTGTGCGTAATGATGAATCTTTTAGGAAACTGTAATATTGCACTCTTGAGCTACGTCAAAGCACCCTTTTGTGCTACGTCATGGTTTGATATCTTCACGGCTGGATCCAATATGGCACCGGCTTGCCTGGCGATAGGCCAGGGTGGGGCGACTGTAGTCAATAGTGAGTTGTAACGCATAATCCGTCGAGGCAGGTGGAAGTGTCTTGCTGACTATAAGGGCTTGTTATTCGAAGATAGCCAAGGACGTCCTGCATTATCCCTGTTTATGTGGGCTGATGGTGCTCCGTTTGATTGGTTGATGAATGATCATATGGGCTGGGAGTTTCCGATCGCTATTGATCCTAAGGTTGTGCCTTTATTGCTAAGTAATAGCTCATTTGTGGCGATGCTCCAGCAAGGTCCGATGAATTATACGGCTTTGCATAGTATTCTGGGTACATGAGACAGAAAAGTGAGATCTGTTAGCAGACACAATGGATTGACAGCTGGGAGAATCACATTTTTTGCTTATACCTAAGTGTGGCATTTCCCTTGGTCTGATCTACGCTGGCTTTTCAACCATCAAGCACACCTCCTTCCTTGAGAGTTTTCCATAGCTCCGGCTCGAGGAATTTCCCGACGCTGACATCCTCGCTAAGGCCCTTCCGGCGTCTAGTCTTCAGCACGAAGTCTCTCGCCGTAGCCATAGCACTTGCCATCTCAAGAGGTTTCGTTTTGACTTCTTTATCCAAGGGATCTCCCGGTACAACGCTCCACCTGTCAAAGACCAGACTCACCATGGCCTGTCCTTGGGTGTAGATCCTTACGTCAGTCTCGAAGCCAAAGCTGTCGATGACTGGCACAAGACCTCTGACACCGTACAATGGTGTTCCTGCAATGGGGCCATCGGATAAGACGTGACCTCTTCGCCGAGAGAGCACTGTGTAGAGAGATGTGACAGAGTCGGCGGGACCGGTCATGGATACTGTATAGAGCGGCTCGAGCAGGCGAGGAGAGGCTGTCAGGAAGGAGGAATAAAGAGCACGGCGGGTTGTAGGGATGATTTGACCACCTCCACGGGATATAGTATCAGCAGCCAAGGAAATGTCGGTGAGCTTGAATTTGGTATTGCGGATTGGTTCTTCGCAAAGTGGACCTTCTCTGGTACCCCAACTGAAACCTTGGCGGAGGGTGTCCCGGACTGTGTTCACTAATTTCTTGTCCACTTGCGAAGGCAGGGTATCGTCTTGCAGTATGTTAGGCCCCATCTCATCTGGTCCAAAAGCCCAGATGCTTCGAGATGCTAGCTTGTCCCACTCGTATTTCTCTTCAAAAAATTGGCCTACTTGACGGATTGGGTCTTTGATATTGACTTTTCCGCTCTCAATATCTTCGGCAATCCCGTCATCGAGAGGTTCGGCAACCATAGTAATCTTATTCTTTTTATTAGGTGTGATGGCATAGCACATGATGGCAGACGTTTCCACTACCGTTTCGCAAAACCGTGTGACAGGGTCGGAGACCTTGAGCTCCATTTCCGAATAGAGCCTTCGTAAGTCGTGAAGAACGCAATCCATGTAAAGCTCGCCAGTTCCAAGCACGACGTGCTCGCCAGACTCCTCAACTTTTGTGGTGATTAGCGGATAGCTTTTGTTTACCTTCCTCAAACCGTCCAGCATCTTGGGCAGTTCCGATGGGTTGATTGGCTCAACTGCCACCTTGAAGACAGACTCGGTGAAATGTTTGACAGGCTTGAAGATGTATGCATCTTCATCGTCTGGGAGTCTTGGCGGTACCAATGTCGCTGTTTTGACGATGGAATTGTCGATCCCGCTCAGAAGGACCCAATTACCAGCTGGAACGCCGGTTGTGGGAATATTGTATCGCGACTCGGCAATCCATATATTCGAGATTGTTAAGATCGTCATATCTTCCTCGTCATCAATCGTGTAGCCCTCGCCCAGAACCCGAACCTGCTGACCTGCTTTCGCGATACCACTCATGACTCTGCCAAACGAGTAGAAGCTTGAAGCATCAGGTGTATTGAAGAGCTTAGTCACCTGAACTACCAACGGTCCATCTTGATCGCACTTTGCAATCGAGATTGCCGTCTTGGAGTCTGCAGGTCCAGTGTAGTAATGCTCTAGCTTTTTCTGCGCTCCCTCCGCTGGCGATGGCACATGGTCAACCACCATATCAACAAAGCCTTCAGCTAAGCCGAAGAATTGCTCGCAAACCGTTTTGAGCAGGTCTTTTGCATCGGTCTTGTACTGTGACGGCTTCAGAGTAATGCCAAGGGTTGCTAATATCTCTTTGAGATCCTCTGGCGCTTCGCTTATCGTATGTGAGTACAACTTGTAAATTGGCTCTAGGACGAACTTGACGAAGGTCCTCTTAGATTGCTCCTCTGTGCCCTTCCTGGTGAACGATCTTCTCTTTGGATTGAAGAAAATGTCGCCCCATAATCGCATGCTGAAGTCCTTGGCATTGACGTCTGGGTAATTTTCCGCATACATTTTGGCAAACGAAGGTAGGGTGAAGATCCATCCCATGCTGCTGCAGGCAAAGCCAACATTGCCCTTTTCAGGGCTCAATCGCCTCTTCTCGCCCTGGCCTGGGCGGGTATTTTCAATAACAGTGTTGACTTCCTCGATTACATGCTTGAGCTTGAAGTACGCATCCGTAGGTGGTAGCTTCAACTCCAATATTAGTCGATCCATCTTATTGACTACTAAAGTCAAGGGAAGATCCTCGAGTACAGCATATTTGATGATCTGCTCAGTGTTGATCTGTACCCCTTCAACCACATCGACGACCAGGACGACACCATCAACTAGGCGTAGAGATGCGGCTACCTCGTCGACGAAATTAACGTGACCAGGTGTATCTAGTATGTTGAAGAGATGCGACTTCCCACGCGTTCCCTGCAATATCAGACTCATTGGCGCAGCCTTGATCGATAGGCCCCTTGCCCGCTCCAATATGTGTACGTCTGTGTATCTGAGCTGCTCATCTTGTTTCCTCCCTGTCCTCTTCTCCAGCCGCTCGGCGATGTCATGCGTCTGCAAGACCAGCATATCCATCAGAGCGGTCTTGCCATGATGCAAATGGCCTGCGAATGCGATGTTTCTAATTTGTTCAGGAAAATTCATCATATCGGCCATGAAGTCGCGCGAGAAATTGACTGGTGGTAAATCAGCTTCTTGTACAATGAACTTCTTCTGAATGACCGGCGCAATGATTGGCTGCGATAGCGGTTGGGTATCCTCCTCCTGGACCATGGTCTCGACGCCAGGGCCGTAAACTTGCTGGGCTGTGGGATAGTATTGCTTGTCTTCGTGGAGGACGACTGCGTTCGAGGGCCCATCTTCATCAATTTCCATGAGAGCTTGGTCGTTGGGCACTGCATCTTCCTCTGCGTCGTCTTCGAAGACATAGGCGTCCCCATTCGCGCCATGCTGCGATTCTTCGTCCGATTCTTCTGCCTCGCCGATGAAATTGCCGAACCTGGAGCTGAGTGTTAATAAGTCTTTTGGGAACTGAACCGTGCAGGCACTAACTCGTCATAAAGATCGTCCATCTTGTTCTCGGCTCCCAGCCACAAAGTCGAAATATCAACAATGGCGAATTCTGTGACTCCAAAACGAGTCGAAAGTCAAATCCAATATGCGGCTAACGGATCGCGGGGAACCTAGCTATTAGCTCCCGCCGCTAGCTCTCGGAGCTCCTTTGGGAATTTATTGAATTCGGAGAAAACATTATCTCGTAAGCACGAGTACTCCCTGCCGAACACTGACACCGACCCTTGACGTGCATCAAATTTCTTACATAGACATTTTTTTGTTGCTTTTGTATTATCCTCTCCAAAACTTTCTTAGAATGGCTCCCCCGCCAATGCCTCCTGTGTATATTGTTTCAGCTGTCAGAACTCCAATTGGCCAATTTCAAGGGTAAGAAATCGCAATTTGCTTCATGAATCTGTCTGACAGTATTAAAGGGCACTTGCGAGCAAAACCGCAATTCAACTCGGTTCTCACGCAATTGAATGTGTGGCCTTCTTTTCTAAATCTTTACTTGAGCTGTCTAATCCTCAGTAGCTGCCTTGGAACGAGTGCCCAATGTGAAGCCAGAAGATGTTGACGAAGTCTTCTTTGGCAATGTTCTCTCAGCAAAGTGTGTCAACCCTCTTCGTCTCCCTCAACTTTGACTGAGACCGGCTCCATAGTCTCGGCCAAAACCCAGCGCGCCAATGCGCCCTCGGTGCCCACCTCCCCAACTCGATCGTCTGCACAACCGTAAATAAGGTCTGCGCCTCATCTTTAAAAGCCATTATCCTCGGCGCCCAGACCATCATGACCGGCAATGCCTCTGCAGTGATAGCGGGAGGCACAGAGTCCATGTCCAACTGCCCTCACTACCTCCCTACCTTACGCCAGGGCTCCAAATACGGCAATGCCACCCTTGTGGATGGCTTGTTGAAAGATGGTCTTACTGATGCATACTCGGATGAGCATATGGGATTACAAGGCGAAGAATGTGCGTCAGATCATGGCTTTGATCGTACGGCGCAGGACGAATATGCGATTCGCTCAATACAGAAAGCGCAGCACGCCTCGAAAACAGGTTTATTTGAACCCGAGATCGCACCTGTTTCCGTGCCAGGGCCGAGGGGCAAGCCAGCAACGTTAGTTTCGAAAGACGAGAAGCCAGAGATGCCCCTCAATGTCGAGAAGCTCAAGTCTATGAAGCCCGCTTTCATCACCAATGGCTCGGGAACCGTCACTGCCCCCAACGCCTCGCCACTCTCAGATGGTGCTTCAGCCTTGCTTCTGGTATCGGAAGAGTTCATGAAGTCCCGCAACCTCACACCATTAGCGAAGATTTTAGGCTGGGGCGACGCAGCTCAGGCGCCCTCTAAGTTCACCACTGCGCCCTCACTAGCAATCCCGAAAGCGTTGAAACACGCTCACGTCGATATCAGCGACATTGACGCCTTTGAGATCAATGAAGCGTTCAGCGTCGTCGCCCTTGCAAACTTGAAGTTACTTGGCCTGGGCGAGGAGAAGGTGAATCTTCACGGCGGTGCAGTTGCACTCGGACACCCGCTCGGATGCAGTGGCGCGAGGATCGTAACCACTCTGCTAGGCGTGCTAAGGGAGAAGAAAGGCAAACTGGGCTGCGCCGGGATCTGTAATGGTGGCGGTGGAGCGAGTGCGATTGTAATTGAGAATTTACAAGGTGGACATCAGACGAATGGATCTAATGGAGCTTAGAAGCACAGTCGCTCATTCCAAAGCATGATTGGAAGAATTCAAAGGCAGTACCAGCTCTACTCACCCACCACACGTGAGAATATATAGTAAGCCTGAGTCAATAGCTACGAGAAGAAAAGACGGCCGAACTTAAAGACGAAGAACTATATCAACATTTGAAAGGGCATATATAAAATCTCTATCCCCGGACTATATGCGCAGCTCGTAGGCCACAAAAAGACTATATACAACCAAAAGGAACCCCACACATCCAGCCCAAACACACCCAAAGGCGAAAGAAAGAAAGAACAAAAGAACGTATGTAAACCCATCTTTCCAGTACCAGACCGTACTCAACCAACCCCCTCAACCCCCAATCACATAC
>JASZXT010000604.1:0-16371 GCA_035521555.1 Lecanoromycetidae sp. Uapishka_2 | reverse complement strand
TGTTTCCCCTCTGCCCCCTAGGGGTGTCCTTACTCTCAATATAGAAATGATCATGCTCCCGATCCAGTTCAATATGCCACCTCGTCGAGAATTGGCCCCTCTCCGGTCCTGCACCACAACTGCCTTCTAGTACGGCGCTCGGTGGAGAATTTATGGATAGGGAGAAAAGATTTTGCGGTTCGATGAAATCGGTTATGAGGGAGCCATGCAGGATGAAGTAGAGCAGACAGCAGACGTTGGTGATGAAAACGAGAAGGAGGACGATGTAGAAAAGGTTTTGCCAATTTTGAGTGCCACCTGAAGCGTAATTTTGGGATTGTATGGTGGCGTTGAAGGCCTGGTACTGGGGGTCTGCGAGCGTAGGAACGGTAGTGGAATAGTTCCAGTAGTGGATGAAAGGGGACTGTAGTGAGGATAGGAGGAGGGTGTTGCCGGCTAGGACAGCTAATGCTTCAGAGATAGAGGGTAAGGACGGGTCCAGGGACGGGGCTGCGGGGATGAGTTGCGTGAGCAGGCGGGCGTTTGTGGAGTCGCCGTCCGTTATGCCTGCATTTAGCGATATTGCCATGGCCCATTGGGATGCCAGAGTCATCCAGTTGCCTTGCCACATGCCATTAGTGGCGTTTGGCTGGGAATGGCTGTAGGCGAGGTCATCCTTCGGGTCTTCGCAATGCGAATTGAGGCTGCCACCGGTCATACTCGAGTGGTATTCTGTCGAGCAATTGGGAGTTAAAGCTACTTTCAAAGAACACATCGTGTAGGTGCTTGTGGCTGACGTTGCCAATATATATATGGACGGAGGACCCCAGGTCATTGAGTAGTTCAGCACAGTGTTGTATGCGAGAGGGAGCTTCGGGAAAATGGGACGCTTATTATAGTCATCGAATCCGAAGAGGTCATCGACTTTCGTTGTTTTCAAAGAGCTCGGCTGGGTCGTATTGAACTGAGCTGGCCAGCTTGTTGCGTTCGGAGTTGTGCCGTTGAAATTGAGTTCAGACTTGGGCCAGAGCGTAAAGACCATTGGTTCCAACTCCTCGCTCGAGACGTTCGCGCAGAGAACATTGACATAAGGGGAGGGGACTGAAGCCTGGATATAATACTCGCCGAGTCCCTACAAAAGCAGTGGTCAGTGCTGGCCTGACTATTTGATAAGAGAAATCACTGGAAGAGACGTACGTCGAGTTCCCGTGGCTGAACGATACCATTGATTGGATCTTGGGCAGCAGCGAATACTCCAGAATGTGGCATGGCCATTGTGACATTGTTGACGATTCTATTGAACTTTGTAGAGAGAGTGGTCATATTGTTTTCGAGCACATTCATCCAACTACCTTTCACAGTGGTATTATCGTATAACATCTGATAAACTTAGCAAAGATACTTCAAGAGCACAACAGAGCGTAATATATACTCACTCCAACTGGGTCTGGACGATGTGCCTGGTTGGTTGACCCATTCCCTGTATGGATGTTCTCTACCCAAGTGGAGAGGTATTGCATGTAGTTGTGGTAGGCCTCGCCTGCATGCTGTATTGCGATGCAAGTTTCTCCGGGATTCACAAGAGGGTCGTCCGTCACCGAAATGGGGGTATCGCAAATCTGCTCAATCCATTGCTCATTGGAGAACTCGGTAGCCACTTTTCCATACATCAATTGAGACTCGACCCCCCCAAGGTTCAGTTTAGGCGCTACTAAAGCGTCCGAAGCTGTGGTGTACACCATTGCCGTCAACGCAGCAAGCAAGGCAAATATCCCTAGGAACGTTGCTGCAGCATATCTCACTGACTCAAAATGCGTTATCATGGTCCCGGGCTGCATTACCCACTGGCGCATTGCCATTTCCGCGATGGTGACACCCTTTTTCTTATTGACCATGGCTCTCGTTGACAGAAGCTGGCCAAGGAAAGCCACAAAGACGGTAACGAAGGACAGCTCGATAGACTTGGCGAAAGCCGCGCACACTAAAGATGCAGTGCTTGGAGATATCTTTCCAGCCGTGGTTATAGTATGCCCATATCTTGGTTTCTTTATCGCAACCATAAGCCAAATTCCTGAGAATATTGTAGAGTAGATGGATAATATGATAATCGAGACCGCCAACCAGCTGCCCCGGCCCGCCTTGAGCTGTCTTTTCGAAGTACATTTAAACTCCCTCTCATGGGCCGTTGTATTCCCCGATACAGTTCTTGTATGAAGTCGCTCTCTATCGTTGTCCGCAGTGTAAGGCAGGTAGGGAGAGGAGTTGGTATGTGTATGAGCGCCGTCGCCTTCATTTGCCTCAGACTGTGCTTCACTTGGAGGACGTATCTTCCCATTAAGCTTCACCAATGCTGGTGAGAGCAGAGAATCTCTCGCGCCTGGGGTTGATGGGCTGCTCTTGCTGCCCACAGGCACTCCCGCCACAGACTCTTGTTTCGGTGTGTCCAAATCCGTGATACCCAGCCCATGGCCTTCATCAATCGTATCTTGGTGTGAAGGATTTTCGTGGTAGGACGTGGTTTCTTCGGCAACTGAAGCTATTCGACGGTATCCGGGACGGTGAGTGGGTGACTTAGGGGTGGTAGGAGTTGCAACGACTGTAGAGCTGGATCCAAAAGAGCCATCGGATAAAGTTGAGCTTTGCTCTCGGAGGAGGCTTTCCTTCTGCTCAGAAGGATTGTCCATGGTCAATCGTAGCTCTGGATTGGATAGGAACTGAGAACCAGCCTTGTCGAATGAAGCATACATTCTGGTATCAAATACGCCATTGAGACATCACGAAAGATTTCTAAGACGTTTCGCGCGTCATGGATGACGACAACAAGGATCGAAAAGACATTGCAGATGCGCAATGCAAAGAGAGAGAAGAAGCTGAGAGCAGCAAGCCAACCTACCACTGATACAATTGTGCTCCGAATTTCCCACCATTCTACCAAGCCACAATACACTATAATTCCATGCCCATCTTTAGGCCTACGGAGGATAAGGTCGGTAGCTTCGGGGTGTAGATCGAGAAGCCTCCCGCCTACTGGTCGAAGTGGTCACCTTGCGACCCTCTTGCATCTTGATCCTGCAGGCAGTGCAGACAGGACCAATCTCTTTGAAGCTGAGTCCGGTGAGCCGGCTTGATTTGCATATTGAAACGAGGGGCACTGGGCGAAGCGAGTTGGAAATTTGTTTTCGTCCCATTAGGAGAAAGGCTAAGCCGTTTCGGCGCAAAGAAGGCTCGGAAGGATCTGTCTTCATGCCGCCTGCCGCTTGGGGGCGTTGGCCTAATCAACAGAGTAGCTCATCAATAGCTATCGCAGCCTCACAGGGCGGGAGTCTAGACTCTCTCTCGATCAACGTATTCCGTAGTATTGCGCAAATGTTCTACCAAAGTTTCAGAGACCGAAAAGGGTGCACAAGGAGCTGATAAGAAGGGGCAACCGGCTAATGTAGGCGCGCGACTGCCGGCTGGCGATACTGCAGGTATGCCTTGGTACCTCGTCTCGAAGGCAACAAAGTATACCTCGTATAGTCACATCAACGATGTTTGACCAGCTGCTGATCGAGAAACCAGGACAAGACAGTCAGCTGAAGCCAGAAGCCTAACTTGTACGACGATAATGGCGGACAGAGGCTACAGAAGAGGTACCAGCCCCTTGTCTTATTCGAAGTTACAGTTCAAGATGTTACATTTCGTTGTCATCTGGATACCACAACCATGATGCAATCTAAGCTATTCTACATCATTGACAACGCAAGCGTACTGAGCCCGCTCCGAGCTATCACAAAGGAACCCTTCCACGCACAAACGCTAGGCAAGGCTCATTATACGACACCTATGCCATGGGTATCTTTCCGAAAGCATTTCTTCAGCGACAGAAGTATATTGTGAAAGCAATGTACAAGAATCGAATGTTGTTATCATAAGACGTGCTAAAAGGTAATGTACCGAAAATTTGAGAAGGCGGAAACAAGATCAATACGATTAAGAAGTGTCCGAAGATCCTAAGTTGGCATGTCGAACAGAAAACCTAGCTCCTGCACGCCGAGGCGGGACACCGCTTTGCTCGCTTTCTCGTCGAGCGCCGTATCAATGAGCTCGCGTTTCTTTTCCTGCAGGGCAAGAATCCGGTCTTCGACAGTATTAGGTACGAGGATGCGATGTACTTGGACAGGTTTCTGTTGGCCAATGCGGTGAGCACGGTCAATGGCTTGCTCTTCAACATAAGGGTTCCAGAAAGGATCCAGGATGATGACTTGAGAGGCGGCAGTGAGGTTGAGTCCTGCGTTACCAGCCTTCAGAGACACTAGGAGGATTGTGCAGTCTTCTTTATCTGTAAATTCGAGGACAGCCTCATTACGCACCTTGGAACTAGGAGATGATTAGTAGCAGCCTCGACATAGTAGAAGGTAACTCACGTCATACTGCCGTCGTAACGACGATAGCGATAGCCTTCCCGGTTGATAGGTACCTCAAGCAGATCAAGGAGAGAAGTGAACTGAGAGAATATGATGGTCTTCTCTACTTCCTTGGTCTTAGGATCTCGGCGCTCCCGGAGGCCTTGGAGAATGTCCATCGTCTGCACGATCTTTGCGCTTGTTTCCCACTCCTTCTCAAGACGCTTCAAGTAACGCTTGCGAGCCTTGAGATTTTTTCGCCCTTCTTTTTGCAGCTGCGCGAGGGTCAATCGAGGTGGTTTGTCGGCCTTTGCTTTGCCCTTTCCCTTGTTGGGCTTCTTCTTCACCTTCTTGGAAGAAGACTTCTCAAACGGATGCTTGCCGGAATTGTACCCCTCGTCATTCTCATCTTCATTCTCCGAAGCATCTTCAACAATTTCATCATCAACGATGAAGTGCTTCAGATTTCCCTTGACATCAACATCATCATCCTCATCCTCATCCTCTGTTTCTGTGTCACTGTCGCTATCGTCTGTGGTTTCCACATCTGCTTCAGAGTCTACGTCGAGCAGTTCGTCGGCAACTTTCTCGGGCAGATAAACTTTCTTGAAAGCCATAGTGTCGATGACTTTTGTTGGGACCACCTTTCCCCTACAATTTGGACACTTCACGTCGGCTTGACCATCGACTGCAGTACCGTCTGCTACCGCTTGTGCGGGGTCCGAGATTCTTGCAAAGCATTCCGAACAAGTGCAATGTCCACATGGAAGAAAGATTGTTGCGTTGTCAGTCATATCCATGCAAACAGGACATTCAAGGGCACAATCATCGTTTTGTGCACACTGCTCTTTGATACGATTGACAACATCGGGAGCTAAGTCCTTGGCTAGCTTCATCATGTCTTCGGGAGTCACTTCCAATGACCCTGAAGTCTGACCAAAGTCTTTGATAAGGTGAGGATGGCAGCAAGCTTGTCGTAGCCTTAGCAGCAGTACCAATATGTTTGAATAATTCCTCCCGACAGTGCCTGCCTTGAGGTATCTGTTGAATTGCAGCTGTGTTCGCGACTCCAAAGCTTGGTAAAATTTCAACTCATCCTCACTGAATGTAGCATGGACCGCGGTCGTTGTGCGCTCTGGTAGGTCGAGGATTGGTTTTCCGTCAATCTCAGATTTCTTGTTGCGGCGCAGAAGAATGGCTTTCAAAAGAGCTTGCAACTGTTTCATTGCTTTCCTCTTTGCGACCTCGCTGGTACCTTTCAGAGGCCGACTGAAGTGATTTCGAAATTTCTCTCCTTCGCAATATGGCTTGATGCGAAGAAAGTGGATCAAGGAGTACATCTCATTCACGGAGTTCATCATTGGTGCTGAATTTGATGGTTAGCATACATTGTACATACGGCTATCGCTGGGGGGGTGCCCAGAAGTCACTTACTGCCAGTCATGCAGAACCTAGTCAGAGCCTGTAGATGGAAAGCTCCGAGTGCTGCTTTCGTAGCTTTGTTCTTTATGCATTGAGCTTCATCAATAATCACTCGGAACCATTTGGACTCGTCCCCAAGTAGAGGAAGGTAATCCGCCTTGCCCGATGGTCTCCAGTTTGGGTTCGCGCGCTTTTTTTTCTCGATGTCTTCTTTGCGCTTATGCTCCGTACCAAGCGTCCCGAAAGTGGTGAGGACGACATCAAATTTACGCAGCTTCTCCCATAAGACATCACGCTGAGACCCGTGGAGGATATGGACCTTTAATTGGTGCTCTGGTTTCAGCTTCTTGTGAATCTCGCGTTCCCATTGCCTCAACAATCCAACTGGACACACAATCAGCGTCGTTTTTCGCAATGGATCCGTACTCTTTCGCGTAACAATCAAAGCCAATGCCTGAATAGTCTTCCCGAGGCCCATGTCGTCGGCTGGACTAGTGTTTAGCATCTTGTTACAAGTGGAATTTTAGTAAGCTTACCAAGGATTCCACCTTTATTTGATCCTTCCTCCATCTGTTTCATCCATGCCAAGCCAAGCTTCTGATGCTCCATCAAATTATACTTCATAGCTTCTGGAGTTCCTTCCCTATTTTCTGGTGGTAAATCTTCGTCTGGTCGGATGTTCTCCAAAAGCGACTTGATCTCCGCAGCCGTTCGTGTAGGATCATGAGTCACATAATCTATACGGCTCCTGTACGACTCTAGCAAAGCGCGATTGGCCGGGTCTTCAGGATTAATGCCATGACGGTCGAATACGTCATGGGTATAGTCTACTGGTGACGAATCATCGTCGGCTAGATCCACGAAATTTGAGTAGCCGTTGCTGTAAGAGTTATTTCCGTAGACAGATGAACCGCCGTAGCCCATCGGAGTATTGCCGTAACCCGCTATTTGTTGGTCAATGAGATTGATGGCTGAGTTGTAGGCGCCGCTAGCGGCACTGGAAAGAGATCGGCCGAATTGCCCTGCAGCAAGGCCCCAACTGGCAGAGCTGGAGCTGCCTTCATTGCCGTCGTATGCATCATATGCACCTGGGACTGAGTTGTGACCATGGCCGTACAGGCCATTATTTAGAAATGCAGAGGGTTCAATCTCGACTATGTCGCTGCTAGGGTGACCTGCCACGCCATTAACTGGCTCGAACTCGTCGTCACTGTCCAGAACGATGAAGTCACTTGATGGTATACGGGTCGGTAATGTCTGGTGTGATCTCTCCTTCTTGATCGGATTATGGCCGGTATCTTTACGATATCCGTTCTCCTGCTTTATAGGCAACGATGGCATAGGAAAAGGGTCTTCTCGGATAGTGAGCGGCGATGAGGATGGTCGTTCGGGACGACGGAAACGTCCATTGCTATCAAGCATTGTTTGGGAAGTGCTCAGAGGAGCGGTGCTCGGCCCTGCATTTAGATAAGATCCCGAAGGGCTGAAGTCGTCTTCTTGTGCTGCGAGTGACCTAGCGAACTCCTCGTCCAAGCGTTCTTGCATCCTCCTCTCTTCCTGGAGTTTCTCGAATGCTTTTTGGGACTCTCGCATGCCACGAATGTCTTCGTTGGGATCGCTGCCAAGCAGGCGTGCAAGCTCAGGATCCCCAAAATCGAATGAGTCTAGCGACGTTGGAGTAGTCACCCCGGTCACTGCAGGGCTTGGAGTTGTGCGCATTGACTTGGCTGCGTGAGCTTCGTTGGAGAGGCCAACGCTCTCTCGCTGTCGTTTTTGAGGGCGTAAGAAGCCAGAGTCTGGGCTCGAAATGGAGCCAGACGCGGATCGTCCGTCCACCAAAGGGAAATTGGGCGTATCAGGAGTTGTTGTTACGGTTGTGACGGCAGCGGTAGGACCTCCTGAGGAGTTATAGTACCATGTCGATGGATGCACCCCTGCTTGGCCTTGTCTAGCCATAAATCGATCAGAGGCAACATTCCCCCCGAAGGCATTGTGAGAGCTCCCAGCAGACGATGAAAAGTCACTAGATGATTTATGCGTAGCACAGCTTGAGTGAGATCTCTGGTGCTGAACATCTGGGGCTGTAGTCCCAACACTATCGTCAATCCACTTCATATTCTCCTCATGTTGTCGATGACTCTCGGCACGCTCCGCATCCAGAAGCTGCTCTTCTAGGCTTGCTAACCCATGCTCAAGAACCATCTTTCGCACCGAGTATTCCTCCTCATTCACATCCAGATCTGCTAGCTGACCTTTCGCCACTGTGATACGGTTTCGTAGATAGTTTGGTGAGGCTGTTTCGGGTAGCTCATCCATATTGAACACAGGTGTTGGCGGAGGGCAAGGCAGAGAGTGTGTAGTGAGACGGACCAGAGATGGATCAGAGATGGAGAAGAGTTGTTATTGCAGAAGAGTGAATACAGCCTTGTAGTGAAAGGGCAAGTTTGTACTACTAAGACCCGGCTTCCAGAGCCATTTAGAAAGAGGAGACACTGCTGGAATAATAGAGAAGTTGATCGCCTCCCAAGTCTTGGAATACTGGTCACCGAACCTGTTGTGAGAGTTTTCCACACAAGGCTCTGTCAGACCTCAAAGGAGCGTAGGATCCTGGATGACCGGAAGTGGTTGATCATGTAAGGAAACGAGGGAGCTGTGGTGAGAGAATCGAAAGGAGGCTAAAGAAGGAGCGGGTCTCTCCCCAGCGTGTCCCGTGTACAGTGGTTGTGGTCTCGGTGGTCAGTAAGAAAAGAAGGCGCGCTCTTCAAATATGACGCGGGTCAACACCGGAAGCTTCAGCCCTAAGACCCCACTAGAACTAGTGCTTGCAGGACTAGCGACTGTTTCGAATGCACTCCTACGTGGACAGTAGTGATGGGTTGCGCGATATATGGGTAGCTGCAATGCGTCACTATCAAGAAAGGATGGGCTTGAAAGCTGAAAGAAGGAAGGAGGCTCAAAGGATCGAGGGGATTTGAGCTCGACGCTTGAGGTGAGGCGCGCAAGGCTATTAATTCTATTCTAGGCTGAAGCGGCGTTGGAACGGAGACGCCTCTTTTGTACGAAGGAAGGTTCCGATCTTCAAATGTCCTGATGTTTGCTCTTAGAAATCGTCTGCAAAGCTTGAGCAGCACTTTACTTTCTGTCTGCTTCGTCATACTTTGTACCAGCAATGGCGTGAGTCACTGGCATTTCAGCCTCCATTAGTGTCACTGGCGTCCTGGACTGTCACCTTCAAATACAACGCCTGAAGATTCTGATCTATGAAAAGTAAAACTTGTTGTGATGAGTCTGCGTATGTATCGAGCTTTGACACACCCTTGCTAATCGTTGTATCATCTGAAATGACAAGCTAGAATAGGGAGCGTCAGAGATCTATGTCCCAATCCCATTCATCTAGCACAGTGCGCAGAGCCCCAGCCTCACTAAATTAAGATCCTACACACATCACTGTCTTGAGAACCGTGTAAGGAAAGGTATCCTCAGGTCAGCTTATTGAAGCAGAGCTTTCACTATGAGGCAAAATGCAGCATATCAAGCCAAAACCTCCTTCTTGGCTTCTTGAGCCACAAACTCTCTTTGACCAACCTAATAAAGGGGTGCTTGGATTGACGAGGTTCATATGTCTGTCTTTGGTCTCCTCTAAGGGGTTACCGCTAGGCCATGCATTCCCTTCTCCCATATTTCTGCATTGCTTTGTTTCGGATATTGTGTGTCCACCCGGTGGGAATTCGACGTTGGTAGTGTTTTCCCTGAATCAGAGGGTATGTGGGTATCTTGGGAAGTAAGACATGATTTGTACTTCAAGCGTGCCTACAACCCACACCAAAAGGATGGGAATGCTTTTCATAATTGGTCTCAGGATTCAAGCACGTCTTGGAGGTCTCATCAAAGGATGGGCATAGAATTGGTCAATATTGGGCGCTCCGAGGCTTGTCAGTTGGCACTACGGTCTGTGATCGATTTGAACAATGGATGTCGATCTAAGTAGCGCTAGTAATAATCGGAGAGGTCAAAATGAGCCTTCTATAGCTCTCTGGGCATTACACTGTGAATGATTGTGCTTTACAGTCAGAGATGAAATGCCCGAAACCTCTAAATTTTTGGTTCTAGAGAACTCTTGAATAGACATAAGACATAAATCGCAGAACAACAACTGTTGACACTAGAGTCATACTGTACGGCAAACACACGCAATTGCTTAAAGCTCCAATGAGCTCTGAACGTCAAATGTGACTGACGTAAAACAGATTGCCCGCGTTACATCCAACTTGAGAAGCAGTCAGTTTCTTATGGATGGTCTCGATCAGCACTAGCGAAGCTGACACCCAATCAGCGTTTAGCAAAAGAACATAGCATGCTGAGAAGCAATGTACCGATCCAAAAAAGTCTACCCGGCGTCTTCACCCTTATGGTCTTTTGCGTCATTTTCTCCTCGTATTCTTCGTATTTTATTTGCCGGTGGCCTTTTTGCTCTCCCTTGGGCTCTTATATCATACTTGACTAATTTTTTGTCCATCCACCTCTTACATAGCCCTTCTATGATACTGAATTCCTTGGTTTCGATTTCATTCCATTAAAGTGTCTTCATCTTCCCCTTATGTTTGCATCTCGACCTTGGATTTCGACCTAAGCTGCGCTTGCACTGCGTAAGTTGAGCTTCAAGATTGCTCGTTCCAGTTTGAACATAGAAATATGTGGGGCAGAGAAATGCATTGCTCACAAAAGGGGACGAGAGGTGATGAAGATGATCAGCGAAGGTACTCCGCGTCTTGACTAGTCCGTGACAAGCTAGCACATCTCAAGCTTTGAAGATGCTAGCTGTCAACGTTGACAGAATAATTGGACGTTGTGTTAGAATTTTGCGAGTTTTGAAACTAAATTGTTTGAGGTGAGTAGGATTTGGTCCGCAAAATCCTTGGACATCTAGGAAAAATCTGGGAAGGCTAGCAAGATTCATCACATTCTTCCCACAGGTAATTTTGAAAAGAGACATATTTTCCGTAACAGCAGTTCTCAAGAAGTCTTAAACAGTCAGTCCCCGAGGATGCAACTCCAGACTTGAATTTTTCATTCATCTCGTATCTCATAATTGAAGGTGTAATCACCCTAGCAATCAAGTTCGTCTACCTCCTCTTGCCTTTGAGGTGAGTCAATGGATATCACCAAGCATGCACACCCAATCAAGCTTTATTGGCGCCCATTTTTCTATGCGATTGTCGCCTCGTAGCCTTGGCCAGGGTCTATATATCCATCTCAAAAGAGTTTTCTTTTTAACCCACATTTTAAAGCTCAGAACTCATATTGCCACATAAATTCACTTTTCATTCCTGTCTCATACAATTTCATGGGAAAGGGCAAGCGGAGGTTGGTCCGCAGCGTGCTTGTGGCATGGAGTGATAGACACCGGCTCAGGGGCTCTGTTTACATGCCATGTGGGGAGTCAGAACTCTTTGAGGGAAGTGGAGCCACAGATCAGCAGAAGAGCAACCCAATGAATGATTTAATTATAGCGCTAGAGAAAGGTTTACCGGCACTGCTAGAAGGTTAACCGTGGTCTCAACGTTCCCATGAAAAGCTCCTGCCTTTCCACTCCCACCGTTACGTATTTGTAATTTCATCCAGTGACTTTTAGATCTTCGGGGCATGAATGTAAATGTAGCAAGACCTGAATGATTCGAGCTGCACAGGAAAATAGCGTAAGGTACGGATGAGGTAGTCCTCGTTGTCGTTGTCGTTGGCGCCAGGGTCAGCCCCAATATGGTGTAGCCGTATAGGCTAAATGTCGATCTGAGGGATCCCTCGTCATTGTACATATCCCGCTAAGGTTACATTAGAGACATGATTGGAAGAGCACAACTCCTGTCCCTGTGCTCAACGGTCACTTGCTCGGCTTAGGAGGTTTTCGTGCGTACGACCTTGACATTCTGTTGCTTCTGCTTCGAAAAAGATGTCTCGTCATTGCTGCAGGTTTCTGGCCAGTATAATGATTTGCAAGCCTCTTTAAAGACAACACCAAGACACGTTCTGTAGGGAGCACAGTCATGCTTATGATTGCAAGAGTAAGATCTTTGACGGCCTCAAAACGCCGCGAAGGAGGTGCTGACTGTTTGATGGCAGCCCCCGTATTGCCTGAATTCCAAATAATATCGTGCCTCTGGTGCTATCACGTACTCTCGCGTTACCGGTCATCGCTTGATGGTGTTGAATCAAGCGAGCCCACATAAAAGCCCACCAAAAGCTCGTCACCGGGACTCTTCTACATCTACCGGCTACCTAAGTTACCAGCTCCGGCTTCCTATCAATACACATCAGCCATCCAGCAACCCAGTAGCTTCACAACATCTACTATGGCTTCCAGCCAGACTTCAGCCTCTACCTCCACCTCTCCCTCCACGCCTACCAAATGCACTCCCGTCCCCTCAGTCGCTGAGCCCACCACCTCCACCTCCAACGACGACACCACCACCACCACCACCACCAAATCTCCCAAAAACCTCACCACGCGTCCCCCCCTCGGCACCCGCAAATCCTCAGGCACCATGATCGTTCCAGCCGATCACCCCGAGCTTGAGATCAAAGACGAAGTCTTCCCACCCACCGACGCTCGCGCCATGAGCCCGCGTCGTTCGAGCGCCGAGCAAGATCGTATGATCGGGGCCGCTAAGCTGGGAATGCAGAGGTAACAATCCATCCTTTCCTTATATATTTGAAGGCGCGGCTGCAGGTGGACTAAGATAACCCCCCTGCTGACAGATGGTACAGCCAAGCACTCGGACACCAAAATGCGCTCAGCGCACTCGTGGAGCGTATCGAAATCATCAAATCCGATCACGATACGCTAGAGCGCAACAATAGTGCTCTTCAGGACTACATCGGAGGCTTGACGCGTAGCATGTCCAAGACTGCTCTGGATACTGGTCGCAAGAAGTGACTTGTGTGCACACATTTTCATTCAAAGCAAGGCGTACGGAGGGGAAGGAATACTTGCATTTAGCGAATGGAAATATGGGAGTCGAGCATTCATGTTAGCACCCATGCATTAATCAAATGTATCATAATTGCATGGCTGTGGCTGTCTGCACAATCTCGGTTGTTGACAAGGTATATCCCACAAAGCAGGCGTCTCGTTACCTCAGAGTTCGGATAGCTTGACATCAAATATCAAGTGTCACTCTGTCCACTGTCGTCCAAAGTGCTCCGTGAAATCCCTCAACGTGTGTGCTCTTCGTGCTTGGTAGAAGTTTACAGTTGAGTTCACAATGTGGTCGAAGCTCCACAACGTACTTTGTAGGCAGGTGAATGTTTGCACCCCCATCATCACAACGTACTCATATTAATGGAAAAGAAAAGACAAGCGTCTAGGTGGGTGTATTTCTATTTCTCGAACTACCTCAATCAGGCCAGAGCAGTAGTAGCGTCTGCACCGGAAAAATATCATTGCACAATCCTTCGTCCATCGACTTCATAGATCATGTGCACGCTGAAACGACCATAAAGCAAGCTGACAGGCACTGAACCAGGGGAAGAGAATTAGAGAGCTTGCTTAGAGCAATCGTTCATTGTTACTCGTCTAATATCCCTTGCATTCGAGTATCGCAGCTGTCGCCTTTGAAGTGATGAAAGAGAAAAATCTACTCGGCAGCCTTCTCGGGCTCTGGGGCAGCAGCAGAAGCAGCGACGTCACCAGCCTCCTTGTTTTCTGTTGTCGCGGCACCGCTCTCACCACCGCCTGGTGCGTCGGCTTCGGAGGAAGTCCAAAGAGTCTAGGGAGTCATTAGTGACCGCAATTTAAAGTTGGTGGTTATAACGTGCTTACCAGGTTATCCCTCAGGAGCTGCATTATGAGAGTTGAGTCCTTGTAGCTCTCTTCGCTTAGAGTGTCGAGCTCTGTGGTTCTGTTAGCAGCAATTGGCAACAGAGAGAAACAACGTACCAGCAATAGCATCGTCAAACGCCTGCTTGGCCAGATGGCAGGCCTGATCGGGAGAGTTGAGGATCTCATAGTAAAAGACAGAGAAGTTCAATGCGAGACCAAGACGGATGGGGTGCGTGGGAGCGAGATCGGTGGTGGCTACCTCAGTCGCAGCTTTGTAGGCTTCCAACGACTTATCGGCAGAAATCTTGCGCTTATCACCAAGCGCGAATTCGGCAAGGTAACGGTGGTAGTCACCCTTCCTATAAGCAAGAGATTAGTGGGCATCTTGAAGAGAGGCGACTGAACATGGTGCAGAGCAGTAAGCATACATCTTGTGGTAGAAAACCTTTGATTCACCGCTTTGAGCAGACTTGATCAAGTGTTCATCAAGGACCTCCAAAATGTCTTCGCAGATCTTGGCAAGCTCGGCCTCAATCTTCTGGCGATATTCCTTAATTAGGCCAACCTGTGACTCGTTGCCCTTGGACTCCTCCTTTTGCTCGATTGAGGTGACGATTCTCCACGATGCACGACGTGCACCAATGACATTTTTGTAGGCCACGGATAGAAGATTGCGCTCTTCGACTGATAGCTCCTGATCTGCTGATGCCACATTCTTCATGCATTCGACCATCTCTGTGATACAGCGCGTCAGTGTATGCTTCCGTGACTGATGGTGATGTTGTGTTACCTTCATATCGCTCCGCCTGCTCCGCGAGCTTAGCCAGGTAGACATTGTTCTCGACTGCCATGGTGTTGCAGAATTCTGTAAGCGCGCCGTAGCATTAGCATAGTCAAAAGGTCTGATTTACTGCTTCCAGAGCGGGCAGGGGCATCAGGGAGGCACGATGCAATCTACCTAAGAGATATGAGGTGCTCCTTGAAAGGGTACCCGCGGTGCAGGTTATATTGTTTAGGTGATTTGAGGAAGCGAAGCTCGTATCAGGAGCTGCTTTGTTGCTTTGGATGTCGGGAGAAGAAATTGAAATGTTTATAAGAGAGGAAGTGCGGTGGAAAGGTTGAATTGACCGGCAAGAGCCAAGAAGGACGTCACGCTAAGGCTGTGCTTCCCGCTAGTCTGCATTGAGCAACGTCAACAATTTTCGTTTTGCGTTGCTCGGCTGCCTCAGTCTTACCTTCAGCTTTGCTGGGCCTTATTTTGCATCGAACAATAAGCTGCCTATGAATATACTCATCCCAAAACTTCAAATCACTTTCGTATCCTCAGATGTCTAGAAATGATGGCAATCGTAAGTACCCGAAGCATGTCACGACATTGGGCATGAAGACCAGACTACACTGCCTTTCGTCTTCTCTGCAACTCTGTCCGGCGTATCCGAGGCTATGGCTTTGTTTTGATTTTCGATGCCTTGAATTTTGGCCCGCCGCTCGCTTTGTTAGAAGAGGTTTCGTCCGAGTCGCGTGAAAGCGGAAGGTCCATTTGACGGAAGTTCGAACAAACATACATCGTTCTTTCCTTGCATTTTAGGGGTCTAAGGCCTACAAAAAAAAAGGAATCGCCATTCCGATGTGGGCTTGTTGCTGCGGAATTGGGATTCCCTCAAGAGTTGAGACGAGAATAAGAAAGGTTTCCTTGCCTTAGATGTAGCAAATTTTGTGTCCTCTTACATTAGGAAATAGTATATACCTTAGTATATGCGCAAAAGATGGACCTATGGGTCCAGAGACCTGATGTAAGGCTGCTGACGGACATTCTTAGCGCGCAAAGGAATCTCTGAAGAAGAGGCGAGAGCCACAAAGCAATGCTATCAAAACTTGCTCCGTTGATTCATGAGATGCGCAATACTTGAGAAGCATTTTCTGTCTTGATGAATTCCTTCCGGACGCTTGCTAAGTGACTCCATGAAGGAGACTATCATTGAGCATCAGTCATCTGCAATCTACATCTTTAACTCGAGCTAGACAGGCAGCAGGCCAGAGGGTAAGCACATACCTTTGCGCCTTTGGGACACGCTGGGATGATGATCAATACCAGCTAGCATATAAAAATTCTCCCAATTTTCTATGTATGCCAAAGGGTGCATGTGTGCGACCATACTTGTCCATCGAGCTACATGGCTTAGTCCCACGTTGCCTATTAATCCAAACAAAGCTCGCTCGTAAAGACCCCCTTGCTAGCCGCGACCCTAATCCATGATATCCATTACTTTGAGAGTACTTCGGTGATGGTCCACAGATCACTTCTATGTTTTGAACTCTCGCCCACCTTCGCCTACGCGCGGAGCATCTGTGTGTATATTACATCAGGTCTTACCCATTCGATGGAGTTTCTATGTTTTGAGTCTTTGATTAGGCCTGGTCGTTGGGCTTTTTAGCAGGCCTCGAGGTACGGGAGTTGGCCAACCAATTAGGAGAAAATTCGTCTGGATAGCCTCGTTGTTCGTCATATTCTAACGCATTGGGAGCCACTTTGCTAACAATGTATTAATACTCTAGGCCCTGAAACGAAAACCTCATCAGTCCCACGAGATATGTCGTACCCCAAACCAAGATCTCCCGTCATTGTCTCGACGTACTCGCGATTTCAACGCAGTCTCTCCACAACCTCAAACAGACTCATCATCTCAAGATCCGTCACTATGGGGTGCACCCTCTCCATATCCGCCACCACCTCCTCCATATCCACCGCCACCTCCTCCATATCCGCCA
>JASZXT010000603.1:0-16379 GCA_035521555.1 Lecanoromycetidae sp. Uapishka_2 | reverse complement strand
GGGAGGGGGCGGAGAGGCGGTTGCTGCTGATCTGGTGTTTTGGTCGTGCACCGTATGGCGTTGGCGATACCTGTAGGATATGGGACTGGCTGAGATACCCATTAAGCGAATTGTTTCCAGGTTGAGATTCAATTAACAATATTACTATGCTTTGAGCTGCGCAGGCTGCAGCGACTGGATTTTCAAAGGTGTGAGATCAAACACAGACTTCTCCACAAGTACGGAGTATCTACCATACATTACTGGAACGATGCTTTCAATCAATGGGAAGCTCTTACTCGATCTCCTTTCCCCTTAGCTCAGGCAACGTCAAGCAATCGATAAATCTCCTGCACTGCACAGGGAGACGGGTTAGGAGAAATCCAAGACGATTCAAATGAAAGCGACTAGCACAAGGCTACAAGCTCCAATTTTCATTGACTACGTAGTATACTCCTTCTGCAGCAACTTCGCGATAGTATTCAGCTGGATATTACTCGTCCCCTCATAAATCGCCCCAATCTTACTATCCCTAAACATCTTCTCCGCAATGCCTTCTCGTACAAATCCCATACCGCCCATCCATTCAATAGCTTGTCCACTTACTCTCCCAGCAACTTGAGACGAGTACAATTTAGCCATGGCCGCATCTCGCACAAAATCCATACCAGCTTCCTTCTTCCGAGCCGCGTTGAAGACTAGAGCGCGAGCGGCGCAGATCTCGGTGTAGGCTTGGGCGAGCTGGTGTTGCATTCCCTGGAACTCTCCCACATACTGGTGGAATTGCTTCCGGTCATTCCAGACGTACTTGGCAGCATTTTCCCAAGCACCGAGCGCAAGGCCGGTCATCTGTGCTGCTATGCCGATCCGGCCCTCGTTCAAAAGGCCAATAGCGTATTTGTAGCCTTGGCCTTCTTCTCCTAGTAATTGATCTTTGGGTATCTCGACATCGTCGAAGTTGATGACGCAGGTACTGCTTGCTCTGATGCCCAGCTTTTTCTCTTTTTTAGCTATTGAGAAGCCTTTTGCGCTTTTTTCAATTACGAAGGCTGTTATGCCTCTGTAGCCTTTGCTTGGGTCTAGGTTTGCGAAGACAATAAAGAAGTCTGCTTCGACTGAATTCGTGATCCACATCTTTGACCCGCTTATTCGGTACCCATCTGCTGTCTTCTCGGCTTTTGTCTTGAGAGCGAAAGCATCCGAGCCAGATGCTGGCTCCGACAGGCAGAAGGAGCCTACGGTCTCTGTGGCAAGCCTTGGTAACCATTTCCGCTTGCTTTCCGCGGTGCCATACTTGAGTATTGCGGTATTGACGAGCGTATTATGTACATCCACCAGGACGCTGACACTGGGATCTACTCTCGCCAATTCTTCTATAGCGACAATACCAGCCGTGAAATTCATGCCGGCGCCACCGAATTCTTCGGGTATCTCAATTCCCATTAGGCCTTGCTCGAAGAGCTGTTCGACGAGGGCGGGATCCATTGATTCAGCTTCGTCCATGGCACGCACTTTGGGTAATATAGTCTCGGTAGCAAATTTTCGTATTGAGTCGGCCATTAGGCCCTCTGTCTCTGAAAGGTGTGTTATGGGCGTGGGAGGAATTGAGGAGATGTCCATGGCATCGGCTTGGGAGCGGAGAGGCGTAGTAGTGAGGGTACGGAGGCTTGTGTTTCCATGAGTACTTCGAGTCTCTCACTGTAGGGTAAGGTATATGAGCAACTTACCATTGGAAGGGTTGTGGAGTAGTCCGCAGGCATTGCTTGGAGGGGCGAATGGCACTGCGGGCGAGAGGCCGCAGTGCTTTAGTAACTGCGGACATCCCAAGTGACAGATTTGGTGACTACGTTGCAGGTTGTGATAAGCTTCTGACCCGGGCAAAGACTGTGTGAATAGAGTAGTGGAGTGGAAACGCAGTGGATGTTTACAATAGAGGCAGACTTGGGAATGGACTGACTTGACCTCGGCAAGTGGAACACCGATGCAAGCCGACCTTGCTGACTAACATTTACATGGAACTAGTTGAGCTAGTGAACCAGGGATTGCTTCATCTCATACCGTACTTATCAGTTATACTCCTAGCTAAATGATGAAAATACAGTGCTTTTAGTGTATATATATCAAACGCTGTATGTCCCCACACTCTTCTCTTGATGCGAATTAGGTAGCACGGGTTTAATTCAATGGAAAACCCAGGTGCTTGACAGTTACCTCCAGCATTGTCATTTGCACCCTATCGTGATTGTGACTCAAAGGGATCAGAGTTCCTCTACTGCACTGGCTCAAAATAGAAATTTCGGAGTGTACTCCTAGCGAGCTTGCCTGCCGCTCTCATAATCTATACTCTCACAGCCAATGATGTACTTCGACATTCTTTGCACGCATCCAGAAAGATATCCTTTGATTGTTGTAACAAGAACGTGTAGAAAGCAAGCACAGCCGCTGGGTGTATCGAGCTGAAAGCAAATCAGTCCAGAAAAGTGAGGGGTTTGGAATAGCAAGGGAAAAAGACAGGTAGCATCGCACGTAGAAGAGTATAGCCACATTGGAAAAGGGGCAAAAAGAAATAGGAATTGAGAATCTTGAAAAAGTCACGAAGAAATAGGCTATATAATTTCAAAAGAACGAAATTGATGTAAGATCTCCTCTTCATCATCACCTCTTTCCCCTGCAAACACACCTTTCTAGCTAGACCGCCAGCGCTTGCACCTCATCTCTCGCCACGTCCGCTCGAGCTACAGGGCTATTCTAAGAGCCCAATTCTTCTAGACTCTTAGATCAACAAAACGAGGGTTCTTGGTAGGCAGACTCCTGGGTCAGATACCTTGGCCCCGAACACATCCATAACGATCAAGAACCCAGACAAAGTCGAAAGGTATCTTCATCTGTCGGCCCTTGAACCATCAATCGGTATCTCTAGCATATACATGACTTCGTGCTTATGCATGAAACACTGTACTTCCCTATGCATTCTTGTAATCGGAACCTCGTGACTGCTCTGATTGCTTATTCTGTAAAAAGTAATGGTACTCCATCACTCCTTACTGTTGCACTGCTTCTGTTCGTTTTTCCATTCTTCAGCCCGAAAGGATCAACCTCAATCGCTGTGATGGCCCGCTGGGTCGGTCCTCTCTGATTGGAATCGAAAGAGTTTGTAAATCAGCTGCATAGCCATAAGTCTTCTTGCCGACGCCTCCTTACACTGCGGGATCAGGCTGAGGAATACAGTCATGGTCCCCTATCCATTCTCCTTTGATCCATTGTGTCCGACTATGCCAATGCGTTCTTCGATCAATCCCGGCAATACTCTCCCAGCTTTATCTTAAGCATTATATTGCACTGAAATTTGAGACAGATGCAGCATCTAAACAAAATTGAAAGTCGTAACATTTTATCTATGTCCATGAAGGCATCCTGCGCCGTACGCTGCTATCGTCAGATAAGAGAAACAAATGGGGTATGGAGATATCAATTGCCGCAAGCAGTTTTGCCGCCGCCTGTTTCTACACTTCGTACTGGGTATCAGAGTACACGCCTCGAGCTGCAAACATTTTCCAACGCCTGCCCAGGTCCCCATATAGTATTCTTTTTTCAACCAATTATTCGTCTCTTTAGTCAATGGTCATCCGACTTGGCACCTGCCCATGCGCAAGGTTTGGCATCTCCATCATATTTGGCTTTTCATCTTCGCTCTCCACTTTCCTGTTGGCGATGTACGGTTTGAGTCCCCGCCTGAAGTTCGAAGCACACATGATGGCATTGACGATCGTAATGACAATCAGGACGATCGTGATGACTGCAAAGGTCGTGAGAGATTTTCGGGCGGGAAGATAGCGTGCCGCTCGCGCTGTGTGTTGGTACATCCGAACAAGCTTGAACAAGAAGTATGCAAGTCCACCAAAATAACAGGCCTATTTTAAATTTGTTAGAAATGAAATATCGAAGAGAAGAAATGGGGGTGTCGAGTACTCACGATGACAGCGATCATGCCTAGAATGCTCTCTTTTCGGGTGAATAAGCCAGCTAGTACGAGGATCAAGATGGTGACCGGCATTGCAGCGATTGTAAGCGCGAATTCAATGTCTTTCTTCTCTACGACAATGACCACGAATTGGATCGTGAAGCCAAGGAAGAAGAAAAAATCAAACTTGAGAAGGGCAATGTAAATCTGGTATAGCGAATCAGAAGGTTGTCATGGAGCTGCAAAGATTCATCATACCTGATAGGTCAGATACCGTCTCTTCATCCTCAGGTCGGCACTTATATGCTTGTAAATAGTCCATGCGAATTCGTCATATAGCTTCCTGGCGACGAAAGACATTGCCATTGTACCCACTGCAATTACACATGGTATCGCAATCAGAAAGGGTTTCGTTGCTGCCCATACCGATTCGTGTATATTATTGGATACCACCAGACCCCTGACGGCATCATGAATCTGATCCATCTGAACTGCGGCATAGATCAACAAGCCCAGGTTATACATGCAAAGTCCAATGATCTGAATGGTATTCTTCAACCGCAGGGCATCCCAAACCAGTACGAGTTGATAGAGAAAGCCAAAGATGTATAGAGTGAGAAAAGTTGGAATGGTGTGCCAATAGGCGTTGTCTTCTTTTCCATGAAGACCGGTCTGAAACAAAGCGAATACATATCTGTGGCGCCACATTAGCTCCTCTGATAGTTGAAGACTGTGTGTAGGAAGCGGGTTTTTCGGTTCGGAACATGGTAGGGGACATTGGGTATCTACTCACGCTTCAAATGCGAGGACAATGGCCGCTTGGATTCCGGCCACCGCAACAAAGGACCACGTCCAGATGGAGTTGGGCCGGTACATCATGGGATGAACAGCTTGTCCAGCACCCGCAGGATAGGAGGATGCAAAATCTTGACGATTATGATAGCCTCCAGTGTACGGCTGGTACTCGTAGGTATTCTCGGTATTGTCCGATAGCTGACCTCCTAAGAGGGAAGCCCGAGCCTCGTGGCCACGAATTTTGGCGATTTCAGAGGTTCACCGTGCAGACTTAGGATGTTCGGGGGTGGTGAGAATACTCTCGATGGAGTCGGCGCCGAAGTTGCTAGAAGGCTCGTGGCGTTTGCGCAATGCGTGGTACAGGCGGAAAGGGTCGGCGGGCTTTCTTGCTTTACGCCTATGAAATTTTACTATTGTATGATGTAACCGCTCAGCTGTTCGTCAATGTTTCACAGACTGTGTGCAGGCGTATTCTTGCACTCGCAGGTATGTGAAACGGATCAGACGCTGGGGTCAGGGACACGCGCAGCCTTGACGGGCACCGAAGTCTGTTGCCGACGGGTACTGGAGGATGAGTCGGTGTCTAGGAACGAACGTGGAAAGTTGAATGGGTGCTCGAAGGAGTTGTGAAGGATGTGTAGTCGTTATAGTTGTCGTGGTTGAGAGAAGTCTTCTCCTCAAAAAGGCTTGTTTGAATACGGTCTGACGGGCAAAGGTGGGCCCTGACTAACCCCAATGGGGATGACGTTCATCTGAAGACGTTCTGGATTCAACAGTGGACTTTACATTGAGGCCTCTTGGGGCACCGATTATACATCTACTTCGACAGATGTCTGAGCACGTATCAGGACTGGAAGTTATGGAGTTCTTGTAGTCTGTCATCGAGTAGGCAATCGTTCATTCTCAGCTGTTGCGCAGCAAGCAAAACCTGTGGCTTAGATGCTTGGCCTTGCAGCCATACGTGTCACACACACCAGCGCAGTTCGTTCCAGCGCGCAAAGAATCCTTCTTTTCTATTATACTGCAATCAAGGGTATCGTATCGTAGCATATGCGAAAATTCAGCGCTGAAGCAATGTCGCTGGTGATGCATGAAAAGATGTTATCATCGGCCGTAAGAATCCCCAAGAACGCCTCGCTGGTGGTTTTACCTCAGTTCACATCCATCCCGTCATCTTCTTGCATGTCGTTATCATCGATCTCGGCGTCAAGATCTCTCGTTTGTGCCCTGGCTCTCCTTCTCCCCAAGTCACCACCAGATCCCCCAACTCCGAGCTTGCCGCCCCCAAATCCACCTACAACTTCCAGCTCTTCCCCTCCTATCACTCTACCGTCCACGTCTATGACTTGTAGCAACTCGATCATACTGCTTCGGTTGAGGTTTTTGAAGCCTTCGGTTCTTACCACTCGGCCCCAATGCACTAGGCAGTAGTTTGCTGCACGTTTCCGAAGCCAGTCCTCGTTCGCCGCTCCAGCTCGCTCCCATACCACGGCAGCGTGCTCTACATCGAGCTCTCGACTAAGCCGCCGAACACACTGCAGGCGCAGCTCCGGCATGTCATACATATCGGACATGACGAGAAGTCCTGCTATTTCGTCAAGACCTGGACAGTACTCAGGATGCCTCTCGATACTATCTGTGTAGAGATAGTACAAAAAAGCACGCACGACGCTGTAAGGTTCCTGGATGTGCAGTTTCTTCGTGTGGAACTCGGCCATCTGCGAGTTGTACATTCGATTGAAATGTGGCCATCGAGCTTGCAAGATCAGCTTGTGAACATGGATGGGAGCCGAAGGCCTGGCCCCATGATCGGAACATTGAGAGGTCTGCTGTATGTTGCAAGTAGTCAAAGATGATGCTGTGGACATCTCATCGGCTTGGTCTGCTTGATCGTCTTTGCTGGCTGTAACAACGAAGTCGCTAATCCCTCCCGCGGCCGGTGCCTTGTCAAACATCGAACCAAGGTCTGCACCAAGGCTACTTGGCTTTGACTGTGCACGCAAATCGGATGCGAATACTCTAGACTTTTCGGTATTGGGCTCCCAAGTCAGATCATTGCCTAAAAGGCCGAATTCACGTAGATCGAGAGTCAAGACATCGCTGAGGTATTCTTCGAAGTTTGCAGCACCATTCTCCGAAGGCTCCTTCGTACAACCTAGAAGCCAGGCCTTAGTGCCGTCTTCGTTGACCGCACAATAGTGCCAGTGATACGAGGGATCAAAAATCTCGGGCCCTTCCGCCAACTTCTGCCACTGTTGGGTACCAAGGTCTAACGCAGAAAGGTGGCATTCCGACGGACGGATAGTGGGTGCTGGTGTGACGAAGTCAAGCAGCGCTCCAGACGAACAGGCATGGTAATGCAATCCCAATGCTGGAGATGGCACATGTGGACCTGAAACAAACTTTGTCGACACAATCGCTCCGGGTGCAACTGGCTTCGCAACCAGAGATGAGCTACGAATCTGGACGCTGCTGGAGTTTGCAGTATATCCAGTTGCACCTGCTTGGTTATGCTGTGCTTGGTGGTATTGCCCGAAATGCGAACGTGGACTTGGTCCTATCCTATCCGCCGTAGATTCGGACACACCATAGGCAAGGATAGATCTGAAGGCGGGACTACTTTTCAGGTCCAATGACCACAATTCACCTGTGCGTTCCATCTCTGGTCCCATGCCGCCAAACACCCATATTCGGCCGCCCCAGATGAATGTGGAATGGTCAAACCGAACAACGAAGCTCCATGACCGAGACCAAGTCATTGTTTTAAGATCAAGGTAACAAATCTCGTCGAGCGTGGTACTCTCCGTTCCAGCCAACCCTCCAACGATAAATAGCTTGTCATCGTAGACTGCAGCCGCGTGGCGTGCTCGGCCTTTAGGTATGGGACCCCTGATTTCAGGTTGAGTCCAGTATGAAGTCTTTAGATCATAGATAACGAGGTCTGATAGATATTCTCGGTGTTCGTTCTCACCACCGTAAACAAGTAGTTTAGATTCTTGCCATAGACAAGCGGTGTGACCTAGGAGTGAGGTCAGCTAGACAAAACAAAGGTAGAAGAGTTCGCTTCACTTACCCATTCGTACGCCGGGGATATCCCCATAGTTATCCACCAGGGTCCATTGCAAACTGTCAAGGTCTAATCGAAGGACATGATTATAGACTACCCGTCGATAAGTAGTATTCTTGAACGAGACGCAATGCAATTACCTTCGTCCGTGTATTGGTCAAAGCCTCCGAATGCGTAGATCTGGTTATTACCACAATATGTAACAGAGGCATTGACCAAACAAGCAGGCCTCTGTCCGCAAGTCCTTGCAATCTTGGGCTTGTAGCTATCAATCGATCGTTTTGCTCTCTTCGATGGGCTGGTAGGTAAGAGATAGGTATTGTTGGAGGAAGTAGCTGATCCAGGCGTTCGACTGGCCTGGCCAAACCACGGGCTTCCGTTCAAATCTTGCTGAGGAGCAGGTCCCGTACCCGTTCCACTCTGGGGTGGATTCATAGCCGGGAATTTGTCAGGAAGTCCTTGAGGGATAAGCAATGAGCTTTGGCAATGCTGCCACTTAATTACTAAAGTCGTCGATCATGGGATAAGCATCGTCAATTCTGAAGACAAGTACCCAAATGTAGAGAGCCGGAAATTTACAAATGAGGCAATGGAAAGTAATGATCCACGATCTGCATCGCCTTATGAGGCTTAGCCAGGGGTACAGTTTTAGCGCTTTGCTCGTTGCTGCAGTGAGCGAAATGGCGCTAGCGGAACCTCTATTTACTTGCAAAAAATTGCTCTCGTTGGCTCTTCTACCGCACCTCACTTCCACATTCCTCTACCTCTCTGCATTATTTGCAAACATCATTACCTTGTGTACGAGACGCTCTTCAATCCACTAGACCATTTCGACTCTGCATTCCAGAGTTTGATCTGATCGATCCACCGATTGCGAGGTCTCTCTGCCAAGGGCTCAATTGACTATCCGGCTACCGAACATTAACTACTAACATACATTACCAGGATCCATTAAATTGAGACTCTTGGGATCATACCAGAGCCCGGAAACACCACAGCGACCAGAGACAAACACCTCGCTGGTCAATTGACTACTACTAACACGCAAAACGATCGATACATTAAGTTGTCCGTTCGATCATACCCTTGATACTTCATAATGGCGACTGCTTCAGTATCAACGCCTCTTAAGAGCCACCATGGCATATTCTCCACACGCACTGCTGGCGGGCGTATGGCACTCACACCTTCGCCACGCACACGTACAGCGAGCCTTGCCAATAACACCGAGCTCAACTCCTCTCCATTCACACCTCCTCGACAGACGACGGAGAGCACCCGGATAGTCTCACAGTCGGCATATGGTAATGTTTCGTCTTACTTCTCCAGATCAACGTCAAAGACTTTCAATCGGGACTCTCCCAAGTCGAATATTGCCAAGGCCAAGAAGACCCCCAAGCATCTCGAGCTCGGTGTATCAGACTGGACGTTGACTGGTACTGGGACTACCGTTGGCCAAACACCTTCCAAGAGTGCAAGTCGGAAGAAGGGGCCTCTACGGACGAGATCAGGAAAAACTACCATCCGTCTCGAAGCCGGTGACCGCTTCATCCCGAATAGAACAGCAAGTGAGGGTCTCGCAACAGCCGGCTCAGGAAAGATTGATTCCGAAAACCAACGGCCCAAGACCAGCAACAGTGAGGGTTCAGCGGTTCTCGCGAACGCTGCTAGCGCTTTCGATCTAGGCGGCCATGCTGCGGGAGAGGATGCCACGGCGGCTCTTGAAGGCCTTACTTTGGAGGACGATGATGACACTACATCATACAAGAAGCCTACACCGGATGCTCTCGCCTACGAGTCCTCGCTTGCAACAGCTTGCGGCGTCTCCTTGAATACACGTATCCTTGCTTTCAAGCCAGCTCCACCAGAATCATCTAAGCCAATAGATCTTCGATCACAGTACAATCGTCCACTAAAACCAGCCAATACCTCTTCTGCACAATTCCGACGACGGGTGCTGACTGCACCTGAGCGAGTATTAGATGCACCTGGCCTTGTTGATGATTATTACCTCAACCTTCTCGACTGGAGTTCTGGTAATCAAGTAGCAATAGGTCTGGAGCGTAATGTCTATGTCTGGTCTGCAGAGTCTGGCACAGTCAGTAGCTTGATGGAGACATCTCCAGATACCTATGTCAGCAGCGTTAAATGGAGTGGAGACGGAGCCTACGTCGGCATTGGTCTAGGTTCTGGAGAAGTTCAAATTTGGGATGTTGAGGAAGGTACCAAGCTGCGAAGCATGCATGGCCATGATACCCGTGTTGGAGTCATGGGTTGGAATAAGCACATTCTCTCGACTGGAGCACGAAGTGGCTTGGTCTATAACCATGATGTTCGTGTCGCACAGCACAAGGTTGCCGAGCTCGTCTCTCACACTTCAGAGGTCTGTGGCCTTGAATGGCGATCCGATGGTGCCCAGCTCGCTACTGGAGGAAACGACAATTTAGTATCCATCTGGGACGCTCGGTCCTTAGGCGCACCCAAATTCCAGAAAACTAATCACCGTGCAGCTGTGAAGGCCCTGAGCTGGTGCCCTTGGCAACCAAATCTTCTTGCTACGGGTGGAGGTTCATATGATAGACATATACATTTCTGGAATACCACGACCGGTGCCCGCACCAACAGCATCGACACAGGATCACAAGTGACGAGCTTGCGGTGGAGCAAAGACTACCGCGAAATTGTCAGCTCGAGCGGCTTTCCAGACAACTCGCTGAGTATATGGAGCTATCCAACCCTAGTACGCAACGTCGAGATACCAGCGCACGAAACTCGAGTCCTTCACAGCTGCTTGAGTCCCGACGGCCAAATGCTGGCAACAGCAGGTAAGCACTGATGATGCGTTGTGCGTGTATGATTAAAGTCTGACCGTGATTCCAGCGGCGGATGAGAGCTTGAAGTTCTGGAAGATATTCGAGAAGAAGCCTGGGTCTGCGTCAGCAATATCAAGGGAGGGTGGTGTGACGAAGAAGGGCGGCGACATGGCCAAACAGATGACAATTCGATAGACTTCAGGTTTCTTGAACTAGTGACTTGATTATTATGTCTGTTATGACCCTTCACGCAGCGTCATGGTTCCTGTTGAGTAGGGGTGGAGATTTAGGGGAGTTTGAAAGTTGTTTCTCGTCCATCATTGGTGGACAAGGTACTTCAGGCCAAAGCCTTGCTTATGAGAACTGAAATGTAATTCTACACTCACTTCATACCCTCATTAATGTTACTTGAACTTGAGACGCATGAAAAACCTAATAGTAAAGGCAGAGGCATTATGTAAGCGGACTTGGCATTTGGTCGGCCTTCAATAATTCTAAGCAAAACCCAACTCAGCTTTAGCAACATCCGCATTGAGGGACCGGTGACAACCACGACCACTTCATAAGAATAGAAGATAGATCCGATACAGTGTGGAAGGAAGAGAGAAGATTCTGACATATGCCGCTGGAGTGAGAGGTGTTCCGTGAAGGATAGCACCGCAGGCGAAAGCTGCCAGCGCATCCTCCTCCACATCACACAGTGACCATACCGTCCTTCTCTTCCCTCACATTCCGTGAGCTGTGCCTATACATCTTTTCGCCATCATACCCGCAGGAAAAATATCCTGATATCTTGTCCTGAGATTGAAAAGATGTCGAACCAGCTTGTGGTCAGTCTGCTCTTGCCAGACAAACCTTGTACCATTCTGCCCCTTCATAGCGAGCAGACGCTGAAAACAGTTGCTCGTGACAGGGTAATGTGTACCAGCGCATCATGGATGATGTGATCGAGAATTGCCAAACCACCTTTGAAGAGGATGGTGTCAACCAGCAGACTCTCGATGATTTGAGAAAGGTCGGTCCTTCTCTTTCACATTTCGATGCCTTTCACCCCGCAGCAAAGTTATACATCACTTCCATCATCAGCAAGAGCGAGGTTTTTTCTTTCCATCAAGTGTCATGAATGCTTTTATGTCTGCAGCGTTTCGTTTTTGCATTTTGTGTTGAAAATTTCGGTGGCATGATCGTCTTGCTTGGAAGTGGGGCATAGGAAATCCGTCCGCTTTTTTGGGGGGGTGCCCAGCATTTGACTCATTTTATTTCTGCGCCCCGCTCCCAATCCTGTTTAGTGGCCTCCCTAATTTCTCACGTACAACTCTAACCGAGACTGTACATTTTGTGCGCCCTCGTCATATAAATTAGGCACATCTATCCACGACACGAGTTCGTGCTGACATGGTGCTACAATACAGACATGGCAGACCAAGCTCTCGGCCCTCAAGATTGGGACCTTCCCCTGGGAACCTCCCCCAGTGCCTCAACCAATGGCGAATCCTACTCTGCCGTCCAATTTCCCCAAGCAACCGATTCCTTCTTCTGGACCATCGTTATCCACGACTCCAGTCCCTAGTAATGGTGGCCCTGTTCGTATAAAGACCGAGCCTGGTTACGAAGGCTACCAGGGTTCTCCTAGTTATGGCAACACAGAGGCGCAGCAACGCGCCGCGGCGCATCTCGAGCAGAAATTTGGTGCGAACGCGCTTCAACAAATTCATCAGCGTCAAGCTCAGACCGCTATGGGTACCCCTGGTGCTCAGCCACAGCGTGGCCCTTCAAATATTCAACTACCTCCGCCTATGTCGGATCAGCAGAGGCAGGATCAAGCTGACTACAAGCGCCGCCAACAAGCGCAACAGTACCAAAGCCTGCAGCAAGCACAACAGAGGCCTGCATCGAACAACGGACAGACTGATGGGGCCGACGATTGGGAGGACTATGTGGCGCAACGACGTCTCGATGCTTCCAGAAATCCTAGCCAAAGCAAGGACGCAGACTTTACCATTAGACAACAAGTTGAGCAGGCTAATCGTTCCATGGAAGGTGGGGGCTTGATGATGCCTCTTGCTGAACAGATGAAGCTGCCACAGGCCAAGAAGCGCAAGATCAATACTGCCGGAGATAGCTCAAGCATTGATCATATTGCGTTGGTCGCTGCCCAGAGCTCTGATACTAAATATCTTCCCCAAATTGCACAACTTGATGGCATAGAAGACGACGAGGAAGAAGACTCAAAAGCAGGTATCAAGGACGAACTCTTCGGGGACGATGATGACGACGAAGATGCTATTAATTCTGACCTTGACGATCCAGATGATAACGTGATCGAGGAGGAGCAAGAGGAAGGACGACCCGCACAGATCATGCTTTGTACCTACGACAAGGTGGCACGCGTCAAAAACAAGTGGAAGTGCACGCTGAAGGATGGCGTTTTGACGACTGGAGGCAAAGAGTAAGTCAAGCGTCAAGGTCAGCTCCTCATGTAAGACTCTTTACTAAATAAAGCTCAGATACGTGTTTCACCGTGCGCAAGGTGAATTCGAATGGTAGAGATACCATGAAAGTCTCACTACATTCTGGCTTGCACTTTCTCTTGGCCCCTGCAGGAAGCTTAAACCATCACCATGCATGGTCATTTTCAAATTGAGACGATAGCGTTGAACATAGGGAGTCGGCCCGCTTTACTGACCAGATTGGGGGTCCTAGGAAATACCTTTAACTGGGGCGTCAGAGAGGCTGAGATATTGATCCCACCATAGAAAAATATGTGTGCGGAGGCGATGATTGCAATACGGATTTTGGTATGCGGACGAATTGCATGCATTGACATTTGAAGCAATGAGACATGAGCCAAAAAAGGGCATTGTAATTTAGACTAGAATGAGAGTTAATGCAAGAAACGGTTGGAAAAAAATTCGGCCAATGTATGACTTGTCGGAATATCTATTAAAAGAGAAGTGCAATCCTTTCAAGTGTCGCGCATCAAGCTAGTCGTCCAAATCGGTAGCGCCGCCACTTCTACGGTAGTTCTACCGTCAAAAACTTCTCATCTCCCCAAATCCAATTGACAGAGTCATAAACTCCCACAATGCCTACCAGACAGGCCGTCCACACCGACAAAGCTCCGCCTCCCCTTCCCGTATACTCCCAAGCCATCATCTGCAACGGAATGGTCTACTGCTCCGGCCAAGTTGCCATGAACCCCCGAACAAAAACCATGGTCGAGGGTGGAATAGCTGATCGTACGGTACATATATACATACATACGAATGAAACTTCCTTACTTACTTACTGTTTATCTAAATCTTTGAGTGTCGATCGATAATGACTGTGGAGTATGTATTGATTGTTTTGTAGGAACAATGCTTGAAGAACCTCCAAGCCGTACTCGAGGAAGCGGGATCGGGACTGCAGAATGTCATCCGCGTGGGGGTCTTCTTGACGGATATGGTTAATTTTGCGGCGATGAATGCTGTCTATGAGAGATTCTTCGAGGATCCGAAACCTGTAGGTATCTTTTCGTTCCATGGTTTTGGAGCGTCAGCTGAGTGGGTACTGTAGGCGAGAACTTGTGTGGCGGTTAAGGAATTGCCGATGAGGACGGATGTGGAGATTGAGTGTGTGGCTCATCTGTAGGTGAGTCCCTTTGTTGGTTTTGGGGGGTGTGGGGTGGATGGGTAATGGTGATTGTTGCAGTTCGACTGATGAGGGTGATGGTCGTCCGCATCAGGCAACTTCCAGTCGCATGCCGTTTGTAGGGGATCTGTGAGGGTTTAGACTGCATTCTTGAGGGTTTGAGCTACAATCTGTTCTATTTTGCGGCTACGATGAATATGATGCCAGTGTCTACTTTATTCATGGATTTTCCCACAGTCAAGTTTTTTGTACAGCTTCGCTTCTGCGGCTTTCTTGTCAAAAGATGCCAATTCCCACCTGTTGGTCATACGTTGGATGAAAAATGCGATTTCGATTTTGAAAACATCTTTTTCCCATTTTGGCTGCATGCGGACAACGACTGATGTGTGAACAACAAAGAAGAAGCTTCAGTATGTTCATGTACGATGCAGAGGGTTTGTTTGTTCCCTATTCTCGCGTTGAGACACTGTGTTCTCTTGTGTACCCGTTTGGAGTCTTTTCAGCTTCCTCGTATCATGGTAGGAGTTTACCTCATTATAGCGTAGTGATCATACTTGCCATTTCTCTATATCATCGGCGCTGCCTTTCGCCAATATAGCAACATGCAGACCAGATCCCAGAAGAAGATCACTCCTGCAGAAGAGCACGCAGCGTTAGAAGTACTCGTCAAGCCTAAAAAGCCAAAGAAGCGAGCTGCCGCTGCAGCCGATGCTGCTGCTGACATCGAAGAATTGCCACCTAAGAAAAAAGCGAGGAAGAAACGCTCCGACTCACTTACAAAGGCTCGACCGAATGATAGTACACCATCATCAAACCACAAGGCTCGTAAAGATCTCCCTGCGATCAAAGCATCTGCGTCTCCAGAAGTGGGAGCGGTGTCACCAAAAGGGAAGACTCGACGAAAATGCAATGAGAGTTCCGCAGATGGCGTGCATGATACCGATGTGCCATCGTCGTTCCAGACGCCCGGAAGGACGCGGTCTGCATCATGGTTAGTGACTCGGACAAATCTGGTCACTTCACCACCAAAAGCAAAAGACTCTAGGAAACGCTCTCCATCTTCCACAGATATAATAGAGGATCTCTGCGCACCTCCAGCGGAGAAGGACTCTCAAAGGAACGGATATATTACTCCTACATATACTGCAAGCAATAGAAAAGTACCGCTGCCAAAGGATAAGATCGTTAGGGAAGGATGCACGCCGCTCGAAGAGGTGGCAACCAGTGCCAGTTCAATATCACCGACAAAGAAACCTGGAAGGAAACGTTCTGCATCAACGGTGGATACTTCAGCAGATGTCACTGTACCACCTTCAAAGCGAAACAAGTCACCTAAGGCTGTCCGTTTTGAGAATGAGAACTTGACCCCTACAGAACAGCATGAGGAAGTCGACCGACTCTTTCAGGAAGATGATACAGCTCAGCAGACCGAAGACGATATATTGGCAGATTTCTCAGGTGAGAAGCAGGACGACCTCCTAAAAGAATTGGATAGTGAAGTAATTTCAGGTGGAGATCTCGAAGAAGACATGTACGGCATGAGTGAACCCGACAATGAAGAAGAGGAGGCATGGATTCCACCAGAAGAGGAGGAAGAAGAAGCTGACGAGCAGAGCCTACTGGAAGGAGGAGAAGAGACACAAGGAGAGGAGCAATCTCAACCTAGCGACCGTGATGAATCAAGCAACATACTACCCAGTCCAGTGGACAAGGCCGACACCCAGCTCAAAGGCACAACAACAACCCCTTCCAAACCCTCCCTCCACCCCAAGGACGCCACCATAAGATCTCGCTACCACGCCCTCAAAAAGCTCGCCTGGACCTGGACAACCACACACTTCTCCCACGTCTCCTCCATCAATCTCTCCAAACTCGTCAACACCTCCCCTCAACTAATGGAATACGTAAATTACATCTCCTCCTGCGGACCCAACACCTGGGAGCACGTCTTCGCCAACCAGCGCTCCTGGCTCATCTACTGCATCCTCGGAAAAACACTAGAAGTGCACGTGTTCGGACACGAAATGTTTGGCGGCAGCTCGTCGCAGCTAGAACAATTACAAGAAATGTCCACTGACAATTTCCTCGAAGACGGTAACTCCTCCTCCCCCCCCCCCTATTTCCCTTCAGC
>JASZXT010000602.1:0-16388 GCA_035521555.1 Lecanoromycetidae sp. Uapishka_2 | reverse complement strand
GTCGGTAGACTGGGGTGGGAGGATGAGGGCGCTTGATTGGGGGTTTATGCCGCTGGACGTTGATCTCTGTGCGGTGTAGATATATGCTAGCTTTTGTCTTGCTCGGCGGCGTTGTCTCTGCTACTTTGCTATCAACACTGGGAGTCTATACGATTCGCATCATGAACCTTTCCAGGTTCAGAACAATTCCGTATTAAATTAGACTAACAACATACGACTATCAGACTAGGCTGCGCTCAAGAGTAGGATCGTCTGGATTAGATGTTGCTGATAATGAATCAGCCTCGATGAGCTCACAGTGAGTTCTGAGGACTTATGCAGGCTAGCGCATAGTGGGTCTATTTCGTAGACTGTTCTAGTCGTCAGAGACCAAAGTAATAAAGGTGTCACCAATGTGCCTTCACCGCTCAAAGACATCGTTGTCAAAATCAGTAGAGTAATCAACTCTCTAGATATGTCTAGACTCTTCTTAGTATGCCGTTGTGATGCCCATTTCTGAGCCATAGTATCTTCTTCGGAACGGAATCCACTTCAGCCAGCAACGTCCTCGCTTCCTCCATCCTTACATGCGTTGCCAATACAACATGCTTCTCCCCGAACATTTCGTCGCATATTCAAAGCGTACTAATGATTCATTTATGGACTTGCTGCCATAATTGACTAGGCTGGTTTCGCTATGGTTCTGCTGCAGGATAGTGACAGCTGTGAAGATACTGAGCATTCTGCTCATGTCGCTGAAGAGCCAAAACAACAGAAAGTGTTGATAGCTATCCCTAATTTCGAGGATCAATTTGCAAAGTCTTCCGGTAAGTCGCGACTCTGCAAAGCATATCCGAATTAATTGCTTGTAGCAGACTTGCAATCAGCGATGACTATAACATGGTAAATTAGCTCTACTACGATACGAGACTTGCGAGGGACATGACTGACACCTCGAACTTTGTTGAACATCTTTGATGCTAACAGTGGCGGAAAGGATGTTCTCACGTTTTGGGGCAGGGTAGCTTTTTGTGTAAAGTGTGGTAGCTTTGGGTTTCAATTCAGGAGCATGAGCTCGTCCGGATATTGTACTTGAAATGATCAAGCTGAGGGATATGAGGCGATCGCAAATAGCTCCAGGAGCTGTCTTCAAGATTGAGTGGATGAAACATTGCAGCATCTAATTGACGTTTCTGGTCCATGCAAGCCCAAAGACTTGTTATTGAAGTGTGACTGGCTCGACTGGCTCGAGATCAAGTCGGGTCTAGTGGCAGGAAAAGCCGGGAATGATTAGTCATCGCAGCAGCTAGCGCCCGTCTAAGATTGCCGCGAATAATGTCGTGAGAATCTCTCTTTGTTTTCTTTTGCATATACAGACCAGAACTGTAGACACTTGCCCCAATGATAGCCTAATGCAAAACTGGTCTTGACTTCCAGAGCCAATGAGATCACAAAGCTAGATTGCAACACTTAAGTTCGTCCTACATCTACCTCTCTAATATCTTGACGAGTCCACCGCAGTGCGCAGGAATGCCGAAGCGTCAATCACAAAGACGCCAGGCTCGGGGAATCGGGACAGGCCTTGCTGGATTACTTTCTGCGAGCGTTTTCGTTGGTGATTGCTGACCTTAGATCACATTTGCGCGCGCTAAGTGTTTCGGGGGCGGTCCACTGATGCAACCCTGCCGCATTGCTGCGGCTTGCACATCCTCCAAAGCTCATCCGTACTCGCATGTATTTCTGGGACAGTATGATGCACTGTTTGCTGCTTTCGTTGAATTTGCACAAATGAATCTCATTTTGCCAATAGTTTACTCGAAACACATATCTCAATATCCCACAAGCAAATTACCAAGAGGCCGGAATATATGACCGTGCATGCTGCGGCTCAAACAGATCGTTGCCTTGGTGTGCCCTAGAGAGGGGCACAGCAAGCCTCCTGCTCTGCATTGACCCCACTGGAGCGATCCTTGTAGACCAGGTTTCCGGTTTTTAGTATCTCCCAATCAAAATTTCCAATTTCCTCCACTTCAAGTTCTTTTTCATTTTCTCCAGTGACCGCAGGACTAATCACTCTTCAGAAAATGCGTACTCGGCCACAACAAGCCCTGGTTCAAGAGGAGCAGGATGAAGAGTTCTCAACTGTGCCGGACAAATACAGATCACAAGCTCGTGACAGTACTGAGGATACTGGATTTGAAGTGCAGCTTTCTTCGCCAATTGACGAGCCGTTCAATAGTATACCGAAACATTACGTCGACAGTCAGCTTGCTATCGGTGACCAATTGGCTGAGCTCACAATCTCATCTCCAACGGCTACACGAGCTTCAAGCCGTTTGCTGTCACCAGATATACCGCTCCCAAGCGTGGAGAGGGCGGGCTCGATCACTGTTAGGGATCTTCCTAATGCTACTCCAAGACCGAGCCCCTCGCCAGAGCCAGCACGGAGCTCGACCGTCGACGTTGACTCGGACGCTAGTGGCAACAGGCAATTGAATACCCCATTTAGTGAAGATGGTGCTGCATATCTGCCAGATATTGGAGCCCTCTCCATGCACGACGAAGAAGCACACTTGGTACCCTATAACGTGGATGCGGAAGCCTTGCCACCGAATCCTTGTTTCGAACGCGATTATCAGCAAGCGTTAAGGAGAGCCAAACAGCTCGCAGGTGATGTTTTCGAGCAACTAAGGCAGTGCGAGACCGCAAGTGGGGCTAGCACACAATTGAGCAAGATTAAAGAACGCGCTTTGCAGCTAAGTAGATTCGACAGCCCCGCGAGCCGAACAATTGGAATAGTCGGGGATTCCGCAGCTGGTACGAGCCCATGTCTCCATTACTTGGCTTCGATAATGATATTTCCTAGGGAAAAGCAGCTTGATCAATTCTTTACTCCATTTGCCAGATCTGGCCCATAAAGTGAAGCGCTACACCCATTGTTTCAAGTGACGAACTCAGCTGACAAGTGCAGGGTGACCATGGCTCTGCCGTCACATCTTTTGTTACTGAATACAGGAAACGTAAGCCGGAACACCTCGAGCCCTTTACAATAGAAGTCGAATACGCCAATCCCGAAGAAAGACATGAGCAAGTCCACGAGCTGCTATTCAGCTATCGACACCTCTACGATCCCGGTGTGCGGCAAGATGTGTCCGAGACAGACGACGAATATCGGGAAATCGAGAAGAAGTCAGAACTAGCTTTGTCCACATTGCAAAGCATATTTTCAGACTACCCGGAGAAGACACAAGAAGGATACCTCCGAGGCTCGTGGGGTGGGACTTCAGATCATACCTTTGAAGAAATAGAAAAGGATCTACGACTCCTCACAGACGGCATCGATTGGCCAGATGGCGGCTTGGACGGTCGTTGGCTGTCTACCGCTAATAACGCTAAAGACTGCAACAAGCAGGTAGAGCTTTTCATGAAAAGTGGACGTTGGCCTTTTACAAATATCGTGAGGCATGTTCTGTATTTCTCTTGGTTCAAACAAAACTATGATATATCTGGAGTCTTTGGCTAATTTGCGGTGACGCAATAGAATCTATCTCAGTGCTCAAGTCCTGAAGACTGGCATCATACTTGCAGATTTACCAGGTTTGATGTCTTTTCCTCCTGTGGAAAAGATACTAACCCAGAAACAGGATTTCGTGACATCAACCTCGCCAGAGTCCGGAGAGCAGAGCAGTATCTTGTACAATGTGATGATATTTTCGTCGTCGCCAATATCAACCGCGTTGTGACGGATCAAAGTGTGAACCGTTTTGTTCGAGCCAGCTTAGATCCTAAGCAAGGCGCGAGTAAGAACATATGTGTTGTTTGCACGCACGCCGACGTGAGTCTTTACCGTCAGCAAATGCTCGTTACTGACAAGGCTACCAGGTACTTGACCTTGAGGACAACGAAAGGCAATACAAGGCTATCACAAGATTAGCCACGACACGTGCTCTTAAGGCCGCTAAAGACTTAGTGCGAAGGCGACGTGGTACTTACGAAGATCAAGTCCGGGCAAACATTCGGTGACATGCCTGCTTCTTTTGGTAGCTAGGCGGTATAGCTAACAGTCCCAGATACAGGTATGTCTATGTCGCGGCGCGCAATGCAGACGTCAAGAGAAAAGTACTCGAGAAGTACAGATCTTGTGCGGGTAGTACGTGGATCGGTGCATTTTGCGTGGGCAATGAAGACTATGACATGAAAGGCAATATAGCTTGGGACAGCGAGACACGAGATATCTTAGTTCCAGGCAGCGGCATCCCATAACTTCGCTATTTCTGTCACTCAGTCGCGGCAAAAGCTCAGTTTCGAGTCTCGAATCACTTTCTGGATGTTGAGATCCCGGATTTGGTTCAGTCAATGGATGTCTGGATGACGTCCCTTGCACAAGATGTGCAGCCCTTAATACCTTCAGATTTGGTTCCCGAGCTTCAGACGGTAAGACAGGCCCTTGAATTCCTCAGGCTCGGACGTCTGTTGATAGTATCAGGTACTGACAGACCGGATTGACGCCTTCTTAGACACAGTCGACGACTGTTTGAGAGCTCAAGTACTAGACTTCTGGAGTAAGATCTTAAGCATTCCTGACCATTGATATATCAGCTTATACATACAAGGAGATCGAGAGAGGCTGTTCTCGAGCAAGGCTCTTGAAGCTAGCCAGGATTGGTCCACTGTGAGATCCCCTGTTTCTGGATGAAAGACAATACTGACTTCCTGATACAGTGGCATCATCGTGAGCACAGACATCCAAATATGGCTATTTATGGAACAAACCTGACAACAAATGCAAGAGTCCTACAAAGCCTGGGCCAGAAATAACGGTACTTATCGGACACAGGCTCGGGGCTTCCGACGCTGGAACGATGAGCTTCTGCGACAAATGAACGATGATCTCCAATTCCGCTGGACAGCATTTACGGAGCTTCTCGAACAGTCAGCAGACGAGGTACAACGCTCCATGAACGTGGAAATTCTAAAGCTTGGCCGCAAGATGCATGGTTTGCTTCCTTTGACTATCACCTGTCAATTAAAACCCCGTTGATGAGTTTCCAGATCTTCATTTATCGCAGGCCTTGATAACGACTATAAAGTTGAAGGAGCGTGAGATCCGATATTTACTACAGGACGAGTTCACGAAAATGAACCTTGAAATCAGGTAGGATCAAAGTCACAAAAGCTTCTAGCGAGAATATTGACAATGGTTCCCTAGGCGGACACAGTACAATGCCACAGGCGACCACTACAGCTCGTCAATACTGACAATCATGCTACCAACTTACCGCGCGTGCGCTTCAGAACATGGTCCAGGAATGCAATCTCGTATGCATAACATCATGGAAACTCGGATGCGCCAGAACGACATCTTTCGGATTATCTACAATTCGGTAAGAAATTCCATACAAACTACTCTGGACAGCACTTACGATAATATCAACAACCATGTCATTGAAATGTGTGCGAACATTCAGAGCCAGATTGATACGAGCAGAGGAACCGAAGCTAGCGAGGTCTCCAGGAGCAATCCAAGAGACCTCGAGACAATACGAACCACGTTGAGAGAGGCGAGAGACGTAGCACTAGCTTTGCAACATCAGACTGCCCCTGCGAGGGAAGAGGCGAGAAAGCTGGGCTGGATTCAATAGGTTTTTGAGCGCTTACAAGATCATAATAACTGTGACTTGTGGAATACGCGAGTTCTATTGCGCCTTTCATCATTTCAGAGGCTATTCCATGGAAGAGGAGAGCTTCTCGAAATACACACGCTGGCAACACATTGCATTACCCATTTCCACTTCCATAAGCGCAATTTCCATGTCATTAATGCATTACAGACTGCACTCAAGCTACCCTATATCCTCCGTCCTAGCAGACCGCTCGCATCTATTTCAGAATCAGAGTGCGCTGCAAGCTCCAGAAACCTGCGTCTGCGGTGGTCCAACATCCACAGTATTCGCTCCAACCACAGTCGTCGTACTCCCATCCACGCCAAAGAATGTACAACTCGCACCACCCGCAGAGCTGATTCGAGAAACACTCAAATCATTATCTATGACGGCAGAAAAATTAGCCAGTGACCCAGACCTATGACCGCATCCAAATCAAGATAGCGCCCGTAGAGTGGCAGAATGCGCAGGAGATATAGCACGTGACTCACCAATAGTGAACGTGGATCCTGGCGCTGTGGGGACAGATTGCGTGAAAGAAGCATCGCCGGCGCCGATAAAGGTGATTTGGGCTTCAAATTGGCGGGCGTTTAGTGGAGACAGGGTTGGGGCGGAATATGTCTGGGTAGCCAGGAGGGCGAGTGCGGTAGTCAGGATGGAAGCTTTCATGGTGGTGTTGGGGTGCGTCTTTGAATGGAAGAGTATGGATTAAAAGGCTGATTGGTGTCTGTACCGGTCTGGAAGGCTATTGAAGTTTGGTATGGCAGGTATAAAGGGCATGATCGCTCTGTATATATAGCATCGAAGGCGGTGTCTAACAGCATTGAATGTGTGGTATTTGTACCGTATTGATGCAGTCATCAAGTAAATGGATACGAAGCTGGCGGTATGGCTTGTCCAGTGATATTCATCCATCGGCTAAAGATGATAGGTATCTGATAATGTCAGATCTCCACGCATCGAGCAAATTAATCAGCAAAAGCGGGGCGAAAGAAGGCTGCAGGTATGCTGGAGATCAGACTGACTCTGTGAAATATGACACTGAGGAGAAAACCATGAACAAATGACGTAAACCACGTATTGAGCAGGGTGCTGATAATCATTGTGATATCGCTGCACATGGAAGAATGATTTGTGATCGTAAGCCTCGACAGAGCATTGTGACACTCGTAGTAAGCCTTCCGCATATGGGAAAAGAGTGTGTAATAGTAAGCTGCCGCCAAAGCGAGCTTGGCACTGCAAGTAAGACATCGACTTGCCAATGCCTGGCTATACAGACTTGTGATACCCACAGACAGAATTCCATTGTTTGCTGGCGTGAGTATGGTGGGTTTTGAGGAGGTAGCTTCCTCGGGCTTCTACGCGCCCTTCGATTTGGTTGAAATGCATCTCTTAGACTTCAACGCTGTGATTTTCTGATGTTGAAACCTCTCGTAGCTAGTCTATAGACCTGCTTTCGCAAAACCCTCTTCGGAAGTGATGACGAATAGGGTAGCAATATTCGAGGTCGCGGCGCATACTCCTTTTGCCAAGGATCACGTGATTGACACGCTAAAACGCGCTAGATTTATCTGCCCATGTACATAGCTACGACGTGCTGTCGCAGTCTACGTCTATACATGAGAACGCAAAGTACAACATGAAAGCCCAGAAAACGAAATCTTCTGCAAAGTACTTGACTCTGTGCAGCCCCTAGACGTCGAAGATGTTGCCTGATTTGGAGGCGTGTTTTCTTCCCCACTTAACGCCGTCTCAAGAACCACAGGAAACTGATCGGACGAAGCACAGACAGACAAAGTCATGGTGGCGGCTTACGTTATCTGCGTACTGGGTAGACTAATGCTCCGATCTCGGACTCGTTCAAAGAAGTGCTCTTGGATCCGAAGATCGGGTAGCTATAGTGCTGTAGACCGTTTGGGTGACCACGATGTGATTGGACACCCTTGAGATAAGAATGTTCAAGAATGTTTGAATTTCGATGACCTGCAGATCCATCTGGATAAAGACTACGGGTACCGAAAGCGGGTATTGTTTCAGGCAGCTCTTGCGACCTGGATCTCCCAACGCGTGGTCAGAATGGAGCAACTCTATTGGGCGATTCTAATGCTACTACTTCCAGACTTCAAAGCTTTCCCTACAGAATAGAACCTGAAGGGTGGATGTTTGTCACTCCGGAACGCAATGACTCAGAAGCAGTCGCCAAATAATGCGTCTGCTGGAAATCCTAGAAGCCGCCGGACGCCTCAACGACATGATTGGCTTAGAATTACGAGGCTTATGAATTCACACATAAAGGGCTGTTACGCTGTCAAAGTTTCGGGATTCCTCTTGTCTTGGACCGAGAGGTATGATCGACTTCTGGAAGATGCCCGCTTCATCATTGAAGATTTACTTAGATCATGCTCGAGTGCTCCGTAGCTATAAAGGTCGAAAATGAGTTGACATCCCTGGTCAAAGATGCTGATAGTTTACATCATCATGGTCCAAATCCGTCTACTGTAAGAGGGGTGGCTCGACTTCGAAATAGACGGTTTCAACCAGAGAGTCAAAATCGTGCTCTCTGTGTCACTTTAATGTGATGCTCTAGCATACCCGCTTTGTCCGATCTCTGCCGAAGTCGATGGCAGGCATATTTTCAATCATACCTGCCTTTTGGCAGATAATCATAGGCTCAATGCTGCCTCTTTCAAATCCATCACTTTATTTGCAAGAGTGAACCTGCCTAGATGGACCCTCCCAACCCCGTCCTGAATGCCACTCACCAATTCTACCCGCTTACTATACCTTCACTTCAACATCTTCCGCTTGATGCATCGATTACTGTGCAACGCCTTGACTAGCCTTTCAGCTTGAGGCGACTAATTGGTTAGAATTGGAATAAACGCAGTTGGACCTCATGTTCGGTACCACAAGAGCAAGACATGGACTCCACAGCTCTCGAGTTGCACTGAGTCACGAATACAGATCTTACTATAGTGTCAGAATGCCCAGAAAATTGTCATGAGCTGACTTTCCCATTGTTTTTCTGCCTTCTCCTTTACTTAGCACTGTCATTACATTGACTTCCCAAGGCCTCACAGAGCTCGACCCGCTAGGATACGATGGAACGCGCCAGTGTCTTCGCGTCAACTCTGTCTTTACCACCATTCTTCGATGTTCTTGAAGTGTTCCGCTACACCGGTTTCAAGTGCTGTTCCGTCTTCGTTGATTATGAAAGAAGCGTGTCCATATTCGTTGCTTTGTTCCTCTTTCGTTACGTGCGATTGGAGGTTCATATCATGGCCTACTTCCTCTACGAGCCAATTCTGCCGCAATGTTATCCATCGCTGACACCAAAAGATGTCACTGTTATTGTTCCAACTATTGAACCGTACGGTAGAAAATTTCATGAATGTATGCAATCCATCTTGGCAAACATACCCGCCAAAGTCATTGTGGTGGCTGCAGCTGAAGACAAAATTCGGAGGAGTATGCTGTTGCACAGTTGCTCATGCTACCGCGGCGTAGAGCTACACTACAACGAATTTCCGAACAAGAGGCAGCAGATCTGTCGAGCACTCGAAGAGGTCAGTCCACTCGAAAAACAAACATACATGGGCATAGAAGAATGTGGAACCTGGGCAGGAATGGGATTACGCGGCCAACACGGTGGCTTTGACTCGTGGAAATTAACCTCTTTGGGAATTTTACCCACAACATCAGTGATTAACGATCTGATGAGCTGACCACCCTCATGGGCAGGTCCATACCCCTATCACAGTCCTCTGTGACTCCGCAGTGTACTGGCCACCTACCTTCCTCACTCATGCCCTACCTCCTTTTTCATCAAACCCAGAGATTGGCATCGTCGGCACCAACAAGCGCGGTCGGCGCTTACTTGAAGGCCTTGATCATTTCACTTTACCCCGTTTCGCCCGCTTCTGGAATCTGCTTGGCTGCCTTTACCTCATGCGCAACAATTTCGAGTCAGCTTCTAGCATCACCATTGACGGCGGTGTGTCCGTAGTCTCGGGCCGCACGTGTCTGATACGCACCTCGATCCTCACTGATCCCAGATTCAAGACAGCGTACACGAATCAGTACTTCTTTTTCGGCCTCATAGGGCCCCTGAATTGCGATGACGATAAATTCATCACGCGATGGATTGTCAGCCAGGGCTGGAAGATAGCGTACCAGATGTCACCATTCACTTGTATCGAAACGGACAATCTAGGAGTTTACCCGCGATACTTGTCACAATGCCTGCGCTGGACACGTACAAGATGGCGTAGCAATTGTGCTAGTTTGTTCACCGAGCGAGCTATCTGGAGCAAGCAACCATGGTGCACATATGCTGTGTTCATGACATCCTTGGTGAACTTTGCGCTTTTGTACGATGCGGCCATGCTTTACTTCCTACAAACGAGTCCCACGGCAGAAGCCTATGGCGAAGGAAGGCTTACTACTGGACTGGTGTTTTGGATACTGGGGTCAAAGCTAGTGAAACCTTTCCCCCATTTCTGGCGCTATCCACAGGACTTGATCTATCTGCCTGGATACATTTTCTTCGGATACTTTCACTCGCTTATCAAGCTGTACGCACTTTGCACATTCCGGGACCATTCTTGGGCGGGGAGACCAGCTGTCGATGATGAGGCACTGCGAAAGATAAGCAACGAGAGTGAGGAAGAGCTAGTGCTTCGAATGTGCAGGTCGCTTGTGATTGGTACAGCCCACCCTGAGTGGAAAATGTGCGGCACTCGATCATTTTATCACGCTCCACCACTCGAAGTTGCTGCTTAAATAGAGGAGGTCCCATGAGATCGGTCTAACGGGAGTAAAAGTACGCACAAAGATTGATCTTCAATGTATTCAGACCTCAATGACGATCTTGGTACACAAGTGCAAAAGTAAATTCCCACAGATTGAGACAAATCAAAGTCCTATTGACCATAACATAAAAAGCAGGGTATCCAAAAAGAGGAATGACATATCCATTATCGACACTCAAAAGTGTGCTCCTGTACCCATTGTTATACAATCTCAATTTTATCCATCTTCCATCACTGACAATCAATTTACGAAAGACCATAGCCACACTCAACTCCAACATTACTATCTCCTCATTCTCATGGACTTTTCCGTTAGGCTACGGCTGTATCCAACATCTACCGTCACTAGGATCAAGCAACTTCGATCTCACATCCTCAGCTGCATGATCTCTCGGTACCCAGCCACAGAGTGTCATGGTTCCATCTTGATTACGTCCCAGTATAGATTAGCACGCCCTTTGTAGCGTTCGTTGGGTCGGGACTAAGGATGTAATGATAGTCCTCCAGATTCGAAAGCAGGGCCAGGTACATGTAGTTTTCTGCGTTCCGAAACGCATCAATTCCTGACATTCCAATAACATTCTGCCAACCATAACTATCGTCACCTTTGACTTCAACAGTACCTATTTGCCGGATATGAGTAAGCTCATGTATAAGGACCGCTGAAAGGATTTCTGTAAACATTTCTGATGCCAGTGTTATTGTATTGAGATCTAAGGGCATAGGTAGAAAGCCGAAAGCCGGATACGTCATTTCGGCAATGTCGAAAGCCATGTTGCATATGGTAACCACGCTGCGCTCTGGTTGAAGATTTTCTGGAAGAGGCTTCCCCTTATATGTAAAAGACTTGTTGGTTATAGCGGTGCGAGTAGTGCGAGCTATGACCAGCAAATCCGGATCCGAGCAACCAAATGGGTTCTTGGTACTAGTGCGCATGTAGTTATACTGGTCAAACCATTCTTGACCAAAGTACAGTTTTTTCTGACTATTAGGAACCGGGTCGCCAGCACGGTCAGGGACGAGCTGGAATCGAGCAGTAGGCGTATCATGCGCGTCGTTGTCGCAATAGAAGCGAATATGTGAAGGATTTTGGTCATCTGTGTATTCCATATTTCTGAAAGCACTGAACACGGATCCCATGAACGATTGCGGAGTTGCTGTGAAGGTTTTGTATTTGAACGGGATTGTAATCTCGTCTTGAGACAGGAGATCGACGTGGAATAGCGTTTTGAAGGCATGGAGAAACGGCTCGTCCGGTGCAGTTATATGATCGAATATCCTTCCTACCCATTTGGAAACGTCGCCCAGAGCTAATGGAAATGTGGCCTTTTCCCAACACGATGAATCGACGTAAAAAAAAAGCCGCTGCGCGTGAAAAAGTGTCCAGTAGCATTGGAGCACGAGTGCTAACCTCCATGGTTGCATATTGTTCTAAAAGGAATGTGCAATCTATGCGTACGAACGCCACTAAACGGACTTGGCTGGAGTCATGAGTAGAAGAATATTAAAACGCAGCTTTGAACATGGGTTGGTTCATGATGATCCTGTGCGTTCTCTTTTAAGGTGATGACTGGTACTAGATGAAATCTCATTTCAGAAGGTTTGCCACAACGCTTCCCGTTAGTCCAACAACATTTGTCCTATCTTTGAAGGGTATGAATCAAAAGAGCGAAATCCCTACTTCGCGCGCCGTTCGAAAGTGGCTCAAACATTAGCGTCAGTGTTGGTGTCTCTCGGTTCTAGTGGTTGTTGGTGTTGGTTCTCTTTAGATTTGCTACTATTTCAACAGCGTACGACATCTTTTCAAATTCAGAAATGCCATTACTGTGCGCACTAGGGTTCTGGACTTTGCTGCGGAATACGCAAATCAAAATGCAAAAGAGAAGAATTCGATCAGGGCAGAAATAAGTCCCCGTACTACAAACTCCAGTCCACCCCATATACAACGACAATTGTCGAGTCATATGTCATGTACCTCGGTCCTTTTACACGTGCAATTGCTTAGCAAGGGGTATGGTGGCCACGCGCAACGTTGTCAGGAGATGACGCAGGATTTTCCCGCAGCTATTCACAATAAGTGGTTCATGCGGGACAGCCCACGGTACTATAGGATGCGCAATCGGAATACGCTAATCATGAGATCCGGAGCGTATGTTCCCAGAGACATCAGAAACGCCGCAAGACTCATCGTCATCACTCGAAGAAGTCGTTCTTGCAACCCCGGTCGCTTCAGGCTCGGAACCGACTTTACCGAAAGAAGACCCCACACCAGGGCTGGGTGGCTCTGCAAATGAATCACTACCACCAGTGACTGCAAAGAAGACCAGAATATCGCTACCTTCAAGGTTCCAGGGGTCGTTGGGTGATCGATAGCCCGGGAAAGTGGCGCGATCAAAAGACGGGGAAGCCTTGCGCCCATGGGCCTGCCTGGGTGCGACCTCCTGCAGACCCTGTCGTCAAACATGGTATCAAGATGAGTGACTCTAAGATGGCAGTCCTGGAGTTCCTAATCGGCTTCCGCTCTAAGAGCTTCTTCTTTGGCAAGTGATAACGATCAGCTTACATTCCATACTCAAACTAGTGCCATGGTAGCTACCTAGGCCAAATGTGTGTATGGCTGTAAAAAAGCTACACAGAGTGTCGAATCTTATCTACAAAGACTAGTGAAGGATGCGTTGATGGTTCGACATCGTATGCAAATTGTGGTAGCCTCCAATGAGGCGCGTTCTGAACATCCGATCATGCTGGAGAATCACTCTCAACCGACTCAGACGAGTACCCATGACACTTTGAACATTGTGGCCCAATGATCGTGGCTAAGGACGGTCCATGAGTCACCACTAAGAACAATGAAGACGCTATATCCGAATTTTGGATGTGCTGTTTGTGGACCCATCGAATCACTTTTTGAATTGTCATATTTCCATAACTAGCTCAACCCACAGTCACATCTTAAGAATACCATAGCGATACGAATTGCTCGTCTCTAGAATCTGAGCCGAGTATAACGGTTGACTCACTTGGAACATAGGACGTGCATAGTGACAAGGCTCTCATCCACGTGAACGGCCCATACGATAGGGTCTCCTTGTCGAAAGTAATCCATCCCACGGAAATGATTCCCGTATCGATAGCTACTTCACCGATAAGCTTTGTTGAAGGCTGATCTGTCAAGATTAATTACGAAACTTCTCTGAGTCACAAAGAACCTCTTCTCGGAGTCCAAGGACGTGGGTCTGAACAATATAAAAACGCCCTAACTGCCTAATTGTTCTTACACTTTCCATAACATTCCTAACAATATCTTCTTCGGTCCCTTCCAACCCTTTGAGTCAACAGTCCATACTCAAAGTGGGCACTACCTACACAAGGGCATAAGTCACATCCAGCCATCATCACTCTACCTCACTCGCAAGTCGCAATGTCTCTATCCTGTCCAGACCGAGAGGCGCTCAAGCGAGACTCTTGGCCCAATACCCTGGTCTCTAGCTATTTCAAGTACCTCTCACACTCCAAGAATGCACGCTCCGAGGAAGCATTCACACGCGCAATTCTATTCTACGAAAAGCATTACATGTGGATCGATTTCCAGTACCCTTTCAAGGAGTTCATCGACATTGTCCTAAAATATGAGGTGGATGTGGAAAAAGAGAAGACACAGAACAAAAAGAACAATGTCAAACCAGATACCAAGCCTGGAGCGTCGCCTTTCTTTCCTGGCGCCTACCAGGAGTTTGAATATCCTGCTAAGGGATTTGCGGTCACCGAATATCTCACCAGACTTCGTGACCAGACAAAGGACATGAACAAAGTGTTCAGCCTCCTTGGAGAAGACACATCTGAACTCATGTTCTCCACATTCTTCCGCATGAATGCAGACGAAAAGACCAAGCGCACTGCCAACGGATGGCGGATGTTCATGGTGGAAAAGGCCCTCAAAGAGATTCCAGACGTGAAGAGCCCTTCCGGATTAATCAAATATCTTGGAATACCCCTATATGAACGCATCGAAAAGATAGCAGTAGACATGAAGCGGGCTCCACCTGTGTCTTCCGACTAGATTGCGGCTTTGACGATGCTCGATGCAAGAATTGAGGTTCTCCAAAGGATCTTGAAGGGCAGATATGTTCGGGTCGATTGTCAAAGGAGGGTGACGCAGATGGTGCACACGTTGCTATTCGTGAGGAAGAAACCAGGGATTTTCATGGTAGAGACGCCATCAGATTGCTCAACTTGAGATTTTCATTTGTATGCAAGCGGGTGTTGGGTGCCAATTTTCCGATAATAGGCTCAGACTCTTGTCTTTAACACTTGCGGACTACCATGGTTGGCTATTTGTGACTAATAGATTGAGATTTCTCGGCCGCACATGGCAAGATGCCTTTCGATGGCATAATTCTAGGTAGCTTCTCTCTCCTCTCCGTCCCATTTCTGATCTAAGCCTCCGCCACGACATCAGCAGCATTCATATCATCTTCGACCTGATTCTTCTTGTAAACATCCAGGCTATACTGTGCAAATGGGCTTGCTCTTCGTATTGTCTTCCCGTGCCTGATTAAGACATACGGCGCTACACAAAAGACTGTAGCAACGGCGGCGAGTATGGAGGTCGCAACATTAGGGCTTATCTTGGTATACATGTCACGCGTGAAGGGTAAGATGACCGCAATCAACAAAGACCGCACGATGGAGCCACCAGCGGAAGCTGAAGCCGAATAGACGGTGTAGCTGTCCGTCAGATAACCTTGGAGAGTGAAATATATGTCATTGATGGCGAAACCGGCTGGTATCAATGCCATCATGGAGACAACCCAGTGTGTGTGCACCTCGGGTGGAATTGTCCATGCGAACCACCATAAAGCGCATGCCAGGAGGGGTACGCCGATGGCGAATCCAAGTAGCTTGTCTTCAGGCTCGAGAGGCTTTCCTTGTTTTCGGCGCTTCTTCAGCAGCCGGTCGTCGTAGAAGCGCGGAAGGAAGCCTAACAGGCACCCTATACCCACTGGGATCATTGCTAGCGATGCCTGCTTGTTCGAGAGGCCCAGTGAGACGTAGACTATGAGAAGGGACTCTGCTTGTAGATAGAGTAGTGTGACCGTAATAGAGCTGATGACAGTGACCTATGAATTACTTTAGTTAGAAGTTCATGAGGTCGGGGAACGACGTCGAATAGGAGCTCACCATTATGATTATTGGCTCTGTGAACAAGAGTCTAACCGGGCGGGCGAGCGTAATCTTAAAGAAGGCTTTGATGTTCGGTACATAGTCCGGGTTTTGCGTGTGATGCGAACCAATAGCAAAGCTTTTTCGTAGACTTGACACCTGACGCTCGAGTAATAGACTTGGTCGACTCTCTTTGAGTCCAAGGCAAAGGATGAACAGGATGCAAGTGACTATAGCCGCAATATAGAACACAGCTTGCCTGATTGATCGAAAGAGGTTATCAGCTCGATGTCTACGTTGGAAGAGTTTGATCAATTCGTCACTGACCAGCCAAGAAGAATAGTTATGTACGTGCTGAATATTGGTCCTAGCACCAGACCGAGATGGCCAGCTAGCGCCCAGGCGAAAATCATCCATACTCGATCTGATGTCAAATTCCAGTCAGCTAATTGTTCTCTGACTCATTGATCGGCATCACAAAAAAGAAGATATGAGTATGGAGTCACAAATTTCGTGTCGCACTATCGAAACAAGCCCCAAAAGGGTAGTTTGAGGAATAAAGTAGTCTTACCTTGTATGTTGAAGACATCTTCGATGCTACCAGCAACGACAACAGTAGGAATGGCAGACAAGATCCCAGTGACGAAACGTGCGGCGATCACGGCTGGCATAGGAGGCGCAGCAGCGGCTACGACGCAAGAAATGCTGTATGATAATGTCGCAGTGGTGAATAGAGTCTTTCGGCCAAATGCTTCTGAGAAAGGTGGAAAGA
>JASZXT010000601.1:0-16392 GCA_035521555.1 Lecanoromycetidae sp. Uapishka_2 | reverse complement strand
CCCTCCACCCCCACCTCGTCCGTCGGCAATAAATAGCTCTCATAACATGGTACCTCCACCTCCGCCGGGTCCCCCTCCCTCAGCTACCAGCAACAACGCTCAGAATGGATGGGCCCAGCAAGGCTGGGGACGCCAGCAGCCATACTTGCCTCCACCACCGCCTTTGGGTCCGAATCAAGTTGGAAGTCAGGTACAATATGCTCAGCATCCTGCCTATCGAAACAATCAGCCTGGGCAATTGTCAATACCCCCACCACCGCCCCACAACGAAGCTGTGGTATCAGCAACTTATATACCAGGCGGAGACTCTTTCGGGCCTGGTGTAGGCATACCTGCACTCTACTCGCAACAACCAGAGGAGCCTAGCATGCGCCGCGATGACAGCTTCTCGTATTCGGCCGCGGAAGCCAAGATGCTGGCGGATCAAAGATTCTTCAATGGACCCACATCTGCAATATCGCCAGCCAACAACGAGCTACCATCGTTCTCTGAACACGTCAATGCATCTGTCCCTCAGACGCCTCTCAGCCGGCATCACCCTGCACCTTTCTCCAATCAACACGCACAGACTCCAGCATCTGCTATACAAGATGGCACCCCAACTGCAGGTCACCAGCATACCAATAGCACTAGCTCTGGAATGTTGTCTCCAAATGACCCGGCATTACAATGGCCACTTGAACGAGTCCTGATATGGACTGCGGCAAACGGATTCTCGAACGACTGGCAAGAGACCTTTAAAGGCTTGGATATGCATGGTACGGACTTTCTGGACCTGGGTCGAGGTAACGGAGGAAGGGGAAATTTCGGAATGATGCACCAAGTGGTTTACCCGAGACTTGCGAGAGAATGTAGCAAAAGTGGCACAGGATGGGATCAGGGTAGAGAAAGGGAGGAGGGAAAAAGGATGCGCCGGCTTGTGCGTAGGATTGTCGAAGGCGCAGATGTTGGCCCCAAGCCGTCACATGGACGACGCGAGTCGATGCAGATCATACCAAGTGCATCTACAGATGGTGGAGTGGAAAACTCACCCAACTTGGGCCGTCAAGATGGCTTCGCACTCACGCCAAGCACCGCTGGTGGAGGCCAAGACAGCCCCGTTGGCCAATACAGGACCCCAGCACCAGGTCTCAATCCTCGTATGGGCTCAAAGACTCGGAGTAGCACAGCTCCAATCCCACCATACGCTTATGGCAATCCTTCAAGTAGCGATCCTGGCTTGCACGAGATGGCTCAGACCCCTTCAACCCGGACCGGCTTTACTCGAGGCATCTTGAACAATATCAATGATGCTGCTTCAAAACGTCACAGTCCGAATGTTTCCGGTGACTTAAGTGCTGGTCCTACCTTTCAGGGCGATGCCGCTCGCCCTGGCTATGACGCTAGCCCTCAGAGCAATAGCCCGGCTACTCAGCATGCTCAGCTTGTCTCAAACGCCGGAAGCGGTACTCTGTCAGCACCACCCTATGGTCGTCCTGGCCATCGCAAGACGGGCAGCAATGACTCCATGATGTCGAATAACACAGCGGGCTCTACTTCGAACCTTCTGCGTGGCATGGATCGAAGAAATGGACAAGAAGGTCATCGACCACCTAATCTTGAGGTGGTTGGGAGACAAGTTGCTGATGAAGCCCCTTCGAGCGCGAAAGCGCTCACAAAGGGCTTTTTAGACAGATTCCGGTCGCGCAAGAAGGATGAGTCGGCTCATCCCTCCCCAGAAGACCACAATTTGGAATCACCAACAAGTCCTCTGAATTATTATCGCCATGTCCCTCCAACGTTACCATTCGCACGAAATGGTCATAACAATAGTAGTACGTCACTAGAAAGACCTTCTTCTGCCTCTACCCAAATGTCAGAACACGAGCGAGCTGTGAGAGAACGTGCTTTCACTCGTCAAAGTGGTGGCAGGAGATATGTTCTTGTCACACACGACCAATGGACTTATCGACTTGTCGATGTTACCGAAGCTGATACCGCTGACGCATTACGAGAAAGCATCTGTAGGAGCTTGGGTTACACGGATCACGATATGGCCCAAATATATCTTACCGAGCCCGGTCAGTTCGAGCATGACGATCCGCTTTCAGACTCTTTGCTATTGATAAATAAACACACCAGAGCAGACTCCACAGGATCGTTGAAGCTTTATGTCCGAAGAGGCCCTACATCAGCGTCCCTAGCACCGCCAAGCTTGTCTCCTGGTTTGGGTCTTGGTATGTCACCACCTCCAGGGAGTCGATTCCCTCGAAAAGCTCTGCACGAAGAAGGCTACGCTCGTTTGAGGACCAACGGCCGAATTCGATCGAGTTCACCGCCAATGTCCTCACGACAAAATACTCTGAAGGCAGAGAGCGCTACCCCGCGTGACACCTCACGTTCATTTGAAAGTACCAATGGTAGTCCCAGTGCAATAACGACATCTCCAACCCCAATATCTGCAAATGAGACATTGCAAAGACTTAGAGCTGCTCATGAGGATGGTAAGATACCCGCAGATGAATGGGAAAAATTCCTATTAGCCGCTGTTGAGGAACATCAAAAAGAGGCTGAGAAAAAAGGTAAAGCATACCAAGATAGCAAGCAGTCGAAAACAAGAAAAGAGCCCTCACCAATCGATGTGAATGCAGCGGGCGTGAAACGAGATGGTGTTATCGATTTGAACAGTCCACGCCGTTCCCCGTATGAAGACAAGAAACCTGAGATATTAGTACCCTTGAGAAAGCCGCCGGCTCCCCCACCAGGATCTGTCATGTTAGAGAAGGCGAATTCCTTGAGCAGGAAGACTGGTGATACTCTCCGCTCGTCAATATCTAGCCAATCCGATCTTTCAAAGAGAAAGTCTTTAGGTGATGCCATTCCGGAAGAGGTTTCCGAACAAGGCCGTCGCAAAGCTGTGGCACCCACGCCATCGGTCAGCGCAGGAATTGGCGAGGCTGTGGCGGATGCCGGAAAGGGAGCTGTAACTGCGGGTAAACCTATCGGTTCTAGAAGGAATATGTCTCTACGTGATAACAACGACCCTGGTAAAACCTCAACCTCCCTGCAGACCGTTGGCTTTGGGCGCAATGGATCTGGCAAAAACAGTCCAGGTGGGTCGCCCCGAAGTCCTGGCGGGTTTACCAATGGCAAGAATGACATGGTGTTCAAAATTCCTGACTATCAAGAAGGTTTACCTGACGGCGCCGAATCGCGAAAACCGAGTTTAGCTTTGCAGACAAATATGGTGAAGCCTAGAAATCCATCGATCGAGAAGATGCGAAAGCCTCCTTCGCCAAATCTGAGTCCAGGATCTCATGCTCCACCATCACGAAGAGTATCAGTGAGGCCAAAGTCGTACGGGCCGGCTTTCTCCTTCAAGGAGAGTCAGATCGAGTTCGATCAAAAGCCTAGCTTAGAGGAGCATTCGGATGATGATTCGGACGATGGTCTGTTCGCTAAGCCACTTGCAAAAGCGAGTGGCGTACAGAGACGTCCGACACTCACTCTCAATACAGAAGGTAGTCAGCGCAGGGTGAAAGGGCTGTCAGTGTCTTTTAAGACTCCTGATACTTCGCAAAGTACTTCGACAGCGCAATCAAGCGACACGCCTGAGCTTGATGAAGAGGGTCATCCCATTACTCAATCCAAGATCGAGCGTCATGTCCCTGATTCGAGCACATCTGCTCTCACATCTGCGGACTTTCCGGATCCTTCAAAGCTCTCACGGCGACAATCTTTTGCAAGGGACGATGTTTGGGCCAATCGACCCGCCGCTGAAGATTTGCTCAACAACCTTGATGCTTTCTTCCCAAATCTCAATCTTGACGAGCCTGTTGTAGAAGATCTCGTGAGCTCCCCACCTGGATCCCCCAATGCTGGTGTTGAGCAGAATCCTATGGACACTGCTACTGCCGAGCCATCATTTGCAGCAAGGCGTGCGCTTAGGTCGTCATTATACGATCGGGCTGTACGTCCAGAGTCTATAGCTGAAGAGTCTGAGACTTTGGGTTCGGAAGAGTCTACCTTGAAGAGTAGAGCTACGGTGCAGTCAATGGCTGCAAGAAGCATCCGTAAGAGTGGAGGCCTGGGCAGGATGAAGTCAATTCGTGATGTAGCACGCGGAGCGTACGAAGGGTCCTCGAAGAGGAATACACAGGTGTCGGTGAGTGGCAAATCAGGAGACATAATGCGCCGAAAGAGTACAAAGATGTTTGGTGCGAATATTGTTCAGATTAAACCCGGAAGAGGAAGCCGTGTCAGCCTTATCGAGGCTGTACCCAAGGACATACCTGCTGGAGTCAATTCTTTCCAGATTGGTAGAGGTCAGCTCATTGGGAAAGGCAGCTACGGACGTGTCTATCTCGGTATCAACCTTACAACAGGAGACTTTTTGGCTGTTAAGCAGGTCGAAGTCAACCAAAAAGCAGCCGGCCAAGACAAGGATAAGATGAAGGAAATGGTCAGCGCCCTCGACCAGGAAATCGACACCATGCAACATCTCGAGCATCCAAATATCGTGCAATACCTTGGTTGTGAACGGAAAGAATACTCCATCTCCATCTTCCTTGAATACATCTCTGGTGGTAGTGTGGGTGGCTGCTTACGCAAACACGGCAAATTCGAGGAATCTCTCGTCAGCTCTTTGACCCGCCAAACACTTGCAGGTCTTGCTTACCTACACGCCGAAGGAGTCCTCCATCGTGATCTCAAAGCCGACAACATTCTCCTCGATGTCGACGGCACCTGCAAAATCTCCGACTTTGGCATCTCAAAGAAAACAGACAACATATACGGCAACGACGCCTCAAATAGCATGCAAGGTTCTGTGTTCTGGATGGCTCCGGAAGTCGTTCGCTCCCAAGGCCAAGGTTACAGCGCCAAAGTCGATATATGGTCTCTCGGCTGCGTCGTGCTAGAAATGTTTGCCGGACGCCGTCCATGGGCGAAAGAAGAAGCCATCGGCGCCATATACAAGTTGGGTAGTTTGAACCAGGCTCCACCTATTCCTGAGGATGTTGAATCTACAATTTCACCAAATGCAGTAGGGTTCATGGCGGATTGTTGGGAAATTGACCCAACCGATCGACCGACAGCAGACACTTTAAAGAAGCATGCTTTTTGTCAGGTTGATCCCTATTACAATTTCCTGGACACGGAGTTACATCGGAATATGAGGGAGGCGAAAGAGGATGTGAAGTACAGTGGACAGTATTAAGATTTTCTTTCAGCGCGATCGCTTCATTATGCGTTCTGAGCGTTGTTAATTGTGAGGGCTGGAATTATGTTGGATTTGGAAACGAACGGTTGAGGGCGCTGTGATTTTCTTGTAACGATACCATGTGGAATGATAACGGGCATGGCGCTAGGCGATGTAAGAACACTGATGTGTCTCAGATAGGCATTCATGCCTCCATGGAGAGTCTCTTAGTTTACTTCAATGAATAATCGTATTGTGGACGCAGCGGCCAGGGGTGTAGCCTTTTTCGTGAGTGGCGAATCCAAACGGTAGTAGATTTCGCCATCGAAGCTACCATCTCACCATCCCATCCTGGGTCGATGCTACCTCTCTACAGCTTTCCTCATGTATCACGCCCGTTGCCACTGACTCTTCGTCGACAGGCGCACTATTACAGAATCCACCTCCCTCCCTAGCCGCCTCTACGATCTCGTCCTCCTCAACTCCCGCCATAGACATCCACTCCAGCTCTTTCCCTTTCCGCTGATTCTGCGCCTGCATCTCATCCAGCTCTGCATCAGTCCAGCCCGCTCTCTTCAGGATCTTGCGAATCATCGGTCCCTTATTCACAGAATACTGACCCAAATCCTCAGCCTTCGTCGTTTTGGCCAAGTCCCGTTTAATTCGTTCATACTCGTTCCTAAGGTCCGGGCATTGACGCAACGTGTCTCGGAGATCGATCGGATTCCTGTGAGGAATGGAGCCGGAGGCGACGACGTAGAGGCTGCGATAGGGGTAGACGCCGTTGACTTTGAGCGTCCAGCGGCCTTGGACGCCTGTGTCAAGGTTTAGTATCTTGCTTGGGCACTGGGCTTAAGGTTTAAGTACCTCCGTCACCATGATTGTTATGGTAAGCGCCCTGCCCTGATGTCTTTCCGCTAAGAGCCTCGAGGATCTGAAGCCGTTTGGCTTCGTGGAATTCGGAGGGGTCGATGATCAGGAGGATGTCGATTATTGCTTTTGCACGGAGGTTGGGGACGGATGTGCTGCCGACGTGTTCTATGGAGATGTAGGTCACACCGTCTGCTATGAGGTCGCTCTCGAGCTCTTTTTTTATTGTGGCGAAGTGGATGGGCCAGTCGACGTTGTAGGCGGAAATGCGGAAGCGCCCGTTGCTTCGGTAGACGAGAAGGTTGTGTGGTGAATCCATGGAACTGGGCTGGACGGGAGCGGCTGGTGGTCTATTCAAGTGTGGAGGAGGGGGTGACTGCTGAGGGCTGAAGAGGTGAGATGGAAGTTTGGAACGAGGGACGTCGCAGTGATGGCAGTGATTGAATATAGGGAGTGAGCTAATGAGGTCGATCAAGTGAGTATTAAGGTAGTTGCTCATGTGATGAAGACCTGAATGTTTGAAGCAATTCTCAATTATCAGACTTAGCACAGGTTAACATGGCTCTGAAGTCACTTTGTTGATCGTTCAATTATCTCTGAGGCGAAGCGGCATCCAAGACCGATCTGATGAATAATATCATGGATGGAAAGAGTTGGGCAAGGTCGCTAATTGCAGACGATACTGATCTCGGGACCTGTTTTTCATTTTACAATGAGAGAGGCGAAAGTAGTGCATCGAGGGGGGAGATAACAATGGGTTGAAGTTTGGAAAGAGTCTGAGTAGTAGCTTGGATCGCTCATCCTGTCTCATGGTTGGGACACGGCGTCCAGGTGCTGCGTGTCTGATAAAGCCATGATTTTTGCGTGGAGTTTCTCAAGTAAAAAAGATCAAGACTGACTCCCATAGGCCTCTAATTGGAGCGTTAGCGTTTGGAACCCACTCTGCTAGGTCACCGTCACTTACAGTGAGAGAGTATCTCCGATTCCTTTCTCGTCCTTGTAATGCTTCTTGACCGCACGTTCAAGGTTCTATGCGTCTTGTAAAAATCACTGAGATGTGAGACAGCTGAGTTTCATACTGGATGTGAGGTCGAGGTAGCCACGTAAGGTGTTTTAATTTCTTGTTATGACTGCTGTGGGCTAGTGTTTGTCCTCGGTCAGATCGATACTGAGTCCATGCAACCACGCTAATGGTTTGTTGATTGGTATTCCTGTTTAGGAATTATTTTGATAAACCGAAGAGGAGTCAACGAGGTCCATAACCGCCAAAAGAAGAAATTGATTCTATGTGTGTCAGTCTGACAAGCGTGATTCCGTCTATACTACACGATTGAGAACGTTTGCTGAAATGATATACGTGGTCGTTGATGACTACCTGGAAAGGCATATAGAAGATTCCTTGGTAGATTGTTTGAACGGAAAGTCGAAGTATATGATTGAACGCGTCCGAAATAGGTCTGCTTGGATGAATGTATTATTACGGAATAATTTTCGGTCTCGACTTCGCTGCTAGAAATAGCGTCTCTTTTGCCGCTCTGAACTTCCACTCAAAGGCCTCCGTGGTGTCCCAATCATGGCACTAGTCGCATATCATATTCCATAGCCAGCAGAATCCACCAGCTCCTCGAGGGAGCCAAGCCGTGACCATCTAAACCGTATATTCAATATGAGATGGATGCGAATATCAAGAAAATGGATGTGCTTAGGTGTCTCATATGAATGGTAAAAGGCGTTCAGGGGATTATTAACTAGCAGCTAAAAGAACGATCCTAGCCCGTGCAAGCCTTAGGAATTGTCGTGCTGGCGATTCACAAAAGCGATGACTGTTAGCTAAACTCCCAATTCACCAAATGGCACCTCCAGAAGCTGGGCAGCCTTGTTTCTGGGGAATCGATAAGTCACGATGCTCAGCTCGGCAATACCTGCATGAAGTGGGACCTTCGCTAGCCGCGTCACGCTTGATAGCAGAGTCTTGAAAGAGTCAACATTATATATGGACCAGATGGAAATCATGTTTGTAGAAGAATCAAGAGCAATGCCCGGCCTAGGAATATAGTCTGTTCGACTTACGAGAGCAACACGCTATTAGCTATATCTGAAGAGGTTGGAGGGGTGTGTCTCAATGTTGTCAAGTGCAAAAGTGGGCATACTAATTGTTGAGTCGCACTATCATTATGCTAGGCCTCTTCCACATTTACCCTACGCCAAAGTCGTATTGACCCTTTCAAAGCAATGATAAGAGCGTATGTCCCGCTACGTATCTCCGGTATATCATGTATCGAAAGTTGAATTTTTACCGTGCGTTGTGCCTTTGCGAGCTTGGGGGACACTGCTCTAAAAGACCTTCAATTTAGCGTATGCAAAAACGTTGCGAAAGCTTGGCAATTTTTTTTGTCCGCACCACCATACATGACTTTACAAGTATAAATCGAATCAAAAAGATTTCTATACAGGAAATAAGCGCCTTCTCGCTACGATTCTAACGGTGCATAACAATTAGGAGTCAAGTTATTGATCACTAAGTTATATTCGATTTTATTATCTCGTCGAAAAGTTAGGATTTAAATAGGGCTGACTACATCGTCCTTACGATTATTTCTCCTTTATAGACTACCTTTAATACGCCCTAATTTCGAATAACTTAAGCACCGTTAGAATCGTAGCGATAAGGCGCTCATTCTCTGTATAGAAGTCTTTTTGATTCGACTTATACTTATAAAGTCATGTATGGTGGTGCGGACAAAAAAAATTGCCAATCTTTCGCAACGTTTTTGCATACGCTAAATTTAAACGCGTCTCTATTTCCAGCACCGCGTCAAAATCGCGCGATCGCAATCCATTTACATCGAGACACCCTCATACCATACTGCCTTGTTGCCATCCTCAGGATTGAAAACAAACAGCTTATAATACCTGTCGCGTCCGTCCATCATGAATTTGTCTACAGACTCGTCAACTTTGATTGAGAGTCCTTCATCTCCGGTATCCTCGGACAATACAAGGGACGACGAGATCCCAGAGTCAACACAGTCGCCTTTGGTGGCACTTCCAGCAGAAGTTCAAAGTATCATAGCGGGACATTTGAGTATCAAACAAATTTCGCGTACCAATATCTGCAAGTCAGTGACTGAACGGAGTAGTTGCACCAGCGTACGGATCTAGCCAAGTTATGCCTCACTTGCAAAACAATCAACCTGGCTAGTCGACCCCATCTTTACCGTCATATTGTGCTGAGAGTACCAATACGATGGACACGACTATCTTCTCTGGAGAACCTCATTAGCTCGTCCACCGAAGGCCTTCGCTCCACCGTCCGAATTAGCATTTGCACACAGCAAAATGCTCTCAAAGAAGGCCAGTATACAGAACCATTCGATAGGGTTGAGTTGCATGTCCTTTCCGCTATGCCCTCAGATGCAGTCTCCAACTCTCTCAACATGTTGCTTCGGCTCTTAATTCTGAAAATACCTCGAAATAGTCTTCGAAGCTTTCGGTATATTTCCCGACGCCTGGGTCTTTGCTTGACTGGTTGTGCTTCAATAGCTAAATCTTCCATGCCAGTTGGAATCATAATTGTCGCGTTGGCCCCGAAACAATTCAAACGCTCTATGAACACCACGGAGCGAAACTCGTTGAACTTGAATGCGGAGCCATCGTGGATGCGGGAGATTCAATAGACGCGGAAGCGGCCAGCCTCACCAGCCTCCGGATCAGCTTGCTTCAACCTCAAGAAACACAGATCGAACCGGGCTCTCTTATAGCATCTAATTTTTCAACTTTGCGCCACTTACACCTCGGTTGTCTTACGCAAGTCGCACGCGCTCATAATAGTGACTTGGATCCGTCTGGTCTTGACTCGATGACGCATGAACTGCTCGAAACGGTAGATGATGAAGTCACTTCCATGATAGAGGACGAAGATTTCGATCATGGTATCAACGCAAATTTCACAATGCCACTAGAAACGCTGTCTTTGAGTGGCATGGACGTCAATCAGATTTTCCAAGGGCGCAAGAGACCCATCATCAATTTCAACAGCTTACAAGTCCTGGTTCTAGAATCTTCCTTCCTTATTAGTAGAGCATTTTCCGGACTCACATGGGAGCCTACAAAGTCATCGTCTAATCAGATCACAAGCTATCTCACGTCTTTGAAAAGCTTTACCTTCCGCCAGGAGATCTTTCATTACAATTCACTTCAGGCCGACTTAGAGAGTTTTATCTGCTCCTTGCCGCCGTTACAGGAATTGCACATACTTCTAGAGGGTAATTCCAAACCGCAAGTACTCAATCGGATTCTCAAAGTTCATGGCAAAACTCTGCGATCGCTTATCTGGGATGAGATGAAGGCTCCAAGAACCAAGATTGATGAGGATCAGGCTTTGATCGAAGGCGCCACAGGGTATCTGGGTATCGTGTCGCGGAGTTGTCCTAATCTGACAGCACTGGGAATTGCCTTGGACTGGGAAAAAGTTTTTGGTTCTAAAGCCATTCTCAAGGAGGTACAATCATTGTCTCCAAACAATCTTTCGACGTGTTGACTTTCTTACAGGTGGGAGGATGTTTTGCGAGGCTGAACAAGCTGGAGATTTTGAATGTTCGTAACACGCCAACAGCAATGGTTGGGTGGTTACCTTTCGATGATGTGATAGGAAGCCTAGCCGCCAAATTCATGGATTCTGCACTAAGAAAGCTGCGGTGCTCAAACACACCTATACAGCTAAAGGCTATTGCGGTCGGCTCTATTACCTACGCCGATCTCTTTGTAGGCACTGGTATCGGGTGCCCAGCACTCCGCAAGGCTCTTCACCTTCGAATCTATCGTATAGACCATCGGACCTCTTATGGTGGCAAGCAGGTCTCGGCCTTGGATTTGATTGCTAAGGGCACTCCAGACGACGCCGAAGGAGTTTTTGAAAACCTGAACATCCTGAAACCGTATTGGTTGCGTTGATGGTTGGTGAGCTGTACCTGGCTGGGTCCATAAAGGATATTGGGGAGAACTTGTACCACTTCATCGTTGTGTTTGATTTGATCCAAATGCATGTGTGTCATGAATATGTAGAGATCGAGCTTGCCTCTAAATACTCTCATCACAGCTCGCAATTGTTTCTTTGACCGAGGCAAGTCATGACAATAATTACGATAGCAGGCACATGAAACAGCATTCTATCGTATTCGGTGTGAAGTTCTGATGCGGGTTTGTAATGGACCACTTGCTGCAGAAAGGTAATCATACATACTCGCAAGAGCATTGAGGCATGTACATGTATAGCTCCGGCTCCAAGCAATATTGACATCCCAAGGGGATTCGAGATGTGGACTTCATTAATGGAATGCTCACTCAGCCAAACAACTGAATCTCTTTGCATGAAGAAACCACTATGCTTGAGAGAACACATTTTGCAACGTGGATTTGTAAATACCCAAGGGTTTAGTAATCATAGATTACTAAGACGCGCAGCGAAGCCTTGCGCATGAGGTACTGTCATCCTTGGCATGTCGACAGATCACTCACGCTCTATTTGACGCCTTTGTGCGTTGCTTACCATCGCACTTGAGACAGAGGAAAATGTATAAAGCAAAGGATCAGCGTAAGCCTTCGTATTTCTATTCAAATTCTCGTTGCCATCAAAGAATATCATATTATTTTATCTCCTAAACAATAAACAACCCACATCCAAATAGTCAAAGAACAATTCTAAAATACGGCATCCGCAATGGGATCTCTCGACACCTCTAACCATACAGAATCGCTTCTCTTCCTTGGTGCTTCCGGCCAGGTTGGCGGTATGATACCCACAAATACCCACAAACAACCTACATAAACAGCTGACCAAACTCCTACAGGCGCCTTCCTCACGATCTTCCGCAAAGCCCATCCCACTATCCCCATAACAGCCTACCTCCGCTCCACCACCCTCGACGCCGCCCTCACCGCTCTCGGCAACACCACCGTAATCCACGGCACCTTCGAAGAATTCGACAAAGTCGAAAACCTCGCCTCCACCCACAGCATCATTATCAATTGCGCCGCATCCTTCAATCCCCCTTTGACAGAAGCAATCCTCAAGGGTATCCGCGCCACGAAGATCACCTCCCATCGAAAGCCCATCCTGCTCCATCTAAGCGGCACAGGCAATTTTGTCGATCATAGCACCACAGGCAGTTACGTCCCACCAAAGAACCTCTTCAATGACGCCAACCCCGATCAAGTGCGCAAGATCGATGCGTCGTATCCTCCAAATGGCGCTACTGATGAACTGATTTTAAAAGCCGCCGCGGCGGGGGATGTGAATGCGTTCTTCGTGTGCCCAGGCGGGATCTACGGCAACAGTTCCAATCATCTCGGGAGATCTGTGGGAGATAAGTCTGCAGAGGCGGCGGGGGTATGGGTGTTGTGGAATACGGAGAATGTGGCGGGACTTGGGTTTAGTCCGTTTGTGGGCGAGGGGACGAGTATTATTCGATTGGTGCATGTTGATGATGTTGTGGCATTGATGATGTTGGTGCTGAAGAAGGCGGTGGAGGTGTGGGATGAATATATGCCTGAGGATGTTTTTAAGAATTTCTATGTTGCGGTGGAGGAGGAGCCGTATAAGGCGAAGCCGGTCGCGGAGGCGTATGCGGATTTGTTGTGGAGGAGGGGGAATATTGCGAAGGCGGTGGTTAGGTCGGTGAAGTTTGAGGAGGCGGGGAAGGTTGCTGGGTAAGTGGCACTTTTTCTCAAAGATCTACTTATGTGGATAGCCTGTATACTAACGCTGGAGATAGGTACATTGCTGGGAATACCCAAGTGAAGAACGATAATGCCAAGTCTTTGGGCTGGAAAGCTCGGGATGGAGGCTTCTTCGAGACGCTGAAGGTAAGCAAGTGATGCCTTTTGGGGTGATATGAGCGCTATTAGGGCCACAGTTGTAGCTATTTGGGTCATTTCCGTTGGATAGATAGGTATGGCATTAGGGAAGGCTTCAATTATGAATATCCATGTGTGGATATAGTAAATGCAATATGGCAGAACACACAATATCCCATCAGTCCTCATTTGATCACTGATATCCTCAACGTGCGCAACGGCAGATGTCCTATCCTTGAAAAGCCGAGCGGTCTGCTCGTTGTTCTTCTATTCTCGAGTCACCGCCCATTGTAATCACTCGATCTCAAGTCCTCACCAGCCTTCGTATGCCAATTCTTCCCCCTACGTATCCCCGAGCAATAACACTTTAAACCCTAAAAGAGTAGGAAACACAGCTACAAGGTAAATGTTCTGTTATCAATGATTTAGGGTACAGTCAGGTAATAAGACTATATGAGGTGATAGGTGTTGGGTTCCCAATCAGTGTGGTGTGGTGGTATGTGGAGATATTGCGGGTTTTAGCTTGGTAAGCTATATACATCATAGGGCTAGGGTATCATTGGCTTACTAAGTCATTACAAATGCTAATCATAGGAACAAAGTGAATAGAAACGTTCTTCAATACACCGTCAGAGACAGCGAAAAGAAGGTTTCTACTTCTCTCGGTTTGACTTGCAGTATTGAGATTGAAAGGTCACTGCAAAATTAGTTCTCTTGCCTTTTTCCATGACTAAAGCTTTCGTCAATCTTCAGCCTCAATACTTCTCTTTCCTCACTGCTGACCTTCTCAGTCACCTTTTGAATTGTCTAAACTACTAAAGTAGCGTTGCTTCGATCATGGCAGACCAGACTATACTTAAAGATGAAAGCGTTCCTTCTTCACGTTTACAAGATCTACCACCTGAAATTTTAGAAATGATAGCCCACTATGTGAGCTCCTCAGTATGCTGATAAGCCCACTGGACTGTGCATTAACAATTTGACGTGATCAGGTCGGCACCAAACACCACGATCTCAACATGTTGACTCAAACCTGCAAAATGCTGTGGGAAGTCGCGCTTCCTGCTCTTTACGAACAGCTCACAATTGTAGTTCCGATGCGTTGGTCGCGCTTAGATACCCTTGAGAATCTTCTTGGATCTGGACGTGGATTGAAGTTCACCAAATTCATACAGATCATCACACAGCAGGGTCCATTAAGATTGGGCCAAAAAGGATCCCTGACTACCCTGTCAACCCTCGAAGCTCCAGAGGGTGGCCGTTCAAAGGTCTTCTTACCCACTGTCTCGGCCTCAGATGCACTGAATACCCTGATAAGAATGCTTCTAATGAGAGTACCGCAGAACCAGATACGTTACTTTGAGTAGGTTTGCTACCTATTTGATGCATGATCTGTCACTGATAGGAGCTTTAAGTTGGCTGCATAATTGTATACTCTATAAAGACACATTCGCACTTCTCTGCAAGACTCAGGGCCAGTCACTATCCGAACTTATGCTCCGTCGGCCATCGCCAGACTGTGACACGTCGACTTTGATCAAGCAAAGTCTGACGGGGCTTCGAATAAGTGGTCTTGACGAGGAAGTAGGAGGCAAGTGGCCTTGTGAGCTCATTGCGCGAAACCTCAAGACCTTGCGCCATCTATGTTTAGGCAACGATATACGTCTCGCTCAAGACTACGCTGAGGACGACCTGCGAACAGATTACCCACTCTCAGACCGGATCCTTAATGCAATCAGCGAGTCTGCCCATGCAGGGGATGAGAAGAGTATGCTGACACTCTCGCTGACCACTCTAGCGTTATCTGGCTTCGACTTCCAAAAGATCATCGCAGGTACGGACCGTTTTGCGATAGATTTCCGCAGCCTAAATTTGTTGAGTTTGAGATCTTGTTCCGGGCTCAGTGAAAGTTTTGCAATGCTCATGGCTAAAACCAACGAGAGAAAACTCACGCAGACGTTGGGCGTGCTCACACACTTCACCCTTAGATATGAATTTGTGACAAAACGATTTCGCAGCCAGCTGGATGGTTTCCTGACGTCTTTCACCGGGTTGAAATTTCTCAAAGTCTCCCTCGAGGGTCCTGATCCAATGCACAATCTGGCTGCAATCTTGGAGGTCCACGGAAAGACGCTCAAGACCCTTTTGTGGGAAGAGAGGATAGAAGCAAGGACTCGGGTAGAGATAACGTCATCGGAACCTCGAAGACGCGGACTCAGGAGTCTTAGATCGATTTCAAAGCACTGTCCGGAGCTAATTAACCTCGGTGTGACCTTGGACTGGGAAAGAGTCTTAGCTTCCAATAGATCCTATCTTACTGTATGGTCCGGATTGTGTACTTTGACTTGATCATCTCATGCTGATGAAGCTTAGCTCGCAAATTGCTTTAAACGTATGCCCCAAATACGAACATTGAACATCCGCAATATGCCCACGGCCTCGTCGCCGATAGCGTGGCTCCCCACAGACCGAATGTATACAACACTTGCAACCATGTTCATGGATATCTTAGCATCTACTTCAACCTCGGTGCTGCCTCGTCTACGGAGGTTCAAAACCATCGCCCTTGGATCCCAGACTTATGCCGATTCCCGAATGGGAGTAAATCATCTTCCCTACGATGCTACTATTGATTTTCTCCGATATCGAGTCTACAGCGTTGAATTCCGGTTGGAAGAGACGGGGAAGGTTTTATCGATCGTGAGACAAATCGTCAAAGGAATTCCGAACCAGTTCGACCTCGGGGCCAACCAAGTACAGCTATTCGATGATTATTGGCTCGGGTAAGCTCCCATGGAATCAGCAATCCATGGCCACAGGTTCATACATGGACTCTTGAATTCCTTCTCTGTGACTGGAAGCAGAGCGCCAATGCATTTGGACTAAAGATTCTTCAAAACGATGCAGGAAATAAAAGTTCAGCATGCATTGATAATTTGCACCGAAAGCTCTGCACTATCACAGAAAGAACAAAACATAGATAGAAAAACAAAGGCGCGGTCACGAAACCCTCGAAGGTACCTCATTGAGAGCATGAATCCAGCATGAAGAGACTGCGGTGCCATCGTGCCTCTAAGCTTCAGAAAAACATTCGGAGTAACGAGACTCAACACAGCCTTGCACATCATTCAGACTTCCCACATTTCCACACTGCAGAGCACGACATCCAAGCACCATCTTCAAATAGTCCTACAGAACTTTGAAACCTTCCTAAACAAGTCAAACATTCATATTCCGTACAATATCTACAATGAACGTCTCTCAAAACCCTATCTATTCACCCCCTCAGAAACGACTAGAATTCCACCATGTGAAATCCTGTTCGTCAAGCACGCAACAAGCATCCACCACAACCATATCACATACATACCTACAAAAGAACTATATCGAATCCCCCCAACCACTTCCCTTAACCCCAAACCCCAAACCCCTCTCCCGCTCACACTTCGCTCCAACACTCGGTCTCTCAACCTCCCAATCCTGAAACC